>JAAEAF010005330.1:0-15307 GCA_011037195.1 Triatoma infestans | reverse complement strand
GGTTTTGGACAAGTCCTCTAAACCAGGTTTAGAGCTGTTTGCACCCGCTCTGCAATCGTAGTAGGGTATTTGCCTCTTACCACGATCGCCAAATCATCTGCGTAGCCTAGACAGTCAAAGCTATCCGCAGATAGTTGGAGGAGGTCATCAACAACCAGAGTCCACATCAGAGGGGACAGGACCCCTCCCTGCGGACACCCCCTCACTACTTTTATCCTAAGGGTGGTCTGACCTATTGTCGAAATGTTAATTCGATTACTTAGGCCTGACTCCATCCAGCCGCATAATAACGCTGCTGGTACTCCTCTTTTATGAAGGGAGTTGATGACCGAGGTGCGCGAGACATTATTGAATGCGCCCTCAATGTCCATAAAGGTGGCTACCGCAATTTCCTTGTCCTCCAAGGATTTTGATAGCAGCCTGTTAAGATCATCCAGTGTGGCCTCAGACGACCTACCTAGTTGATAAGCGTATTGGCGGGCACTTAGGGGGTTTACACACAAGACCTCACCCCTAATATATCTGTCCACCTACCTTTCCAGAGCTTTGCTTAGGAAAGAGGATAGGCTAATCGGTCTAAACGAGCCTGGCGTAAGGTCAGTCACCCTTCCCACCTTGGGGAGGTAGAGCACCTTGATCTCACGCCATGGTACCGGGGTATATCTTCGGGCTATACATGCCCTAAAGATTCTACACACGTATGGTAAAAGAATATCTAGTCCTTTTTGTAAAAGGACCGGGTAAATCCCATCCTTCCCAGGAGATTTGAAAGGCAGGGATTTGTTGATGGCCCACCTGACCTTGCTTGGCCTTGTTATGAGAATGGCGAGTTTCCAGTCCTCTGGGGATGGTCTAATGAGCCTTTTCTCAGGGATCCCCGCCCCTCTGGGCCTGCAAGTCGTGATGAGCCTGGAAAGTGCGTCTCCGCGAGGAGCTCTAAGCTTTCTCTTCGGAGACAGTGAAGGTTCCGTCCCCCTTTCGGAGGAACCCCACTTCCTTCGCAGTACCGTCTTTGGCCAACGCTCTGTGGATTCTGGCACACGAGGGGGAATCCTCAATTTCCTCGCAGAACCGCCTCCACGAACGTCTTTTGGCCTTCCTAATTTCTTTATTGTACTGCGTGAGGGCATTCCGATAGACGGTCCAGTTTTGGGTAACTTTGGCCCTGTTGAACAGTTTCCTCACCTCGGCCCTCAGTTTCTCGAGGTGATTGTTCCACCAGACCGTCTTTCCTCTCTGTGGTCTTGACCTTACCGGACAGTTTTCTTGGAAGGCAGTGGCTATCGCCTCCTGCACCTCCTCTACCGTCCGCTCAAGACCCTCCACCCCTCTCCCGACAGAGATTCCCTGTGCTACTCTATTTTTGAGGGAATCCACAAATCCTTCCCAGTCGGTCTCCCGAGGGTTCCGGAATATTATCTGCTGCAGCGGGGGGATGTCGATGGTGAACCTGATGTGCCTGTGGTCGGAGCAAGATGGTTCCAAAGACACATACCAGTTCGTGATGTCATCACTCAGCCTATAGGTGGTCAGGGTCAAATCCAGCACCTCTCTCCTGGCCACCGTAACGAAAGTGGGTTCCTTACCTAAATTAGAGATTAGTAACCCTTTACCATAAATAAAATCCAAAAGGGACTTACCTCTGCTGTTGCAGTTGCTGCTCCCCCATGCTGGGTGGTTTGCGTTGGCATCACATCCCACGAAGAGCGGGAGATTCTTCGCCTCGCAGAAGTCGACGATTTCTCCCATCAGGTCCGGCGAGCAAGACTGGTCCTCACCGGGAAAGCAGGCGGAGCAGGCCACCAGCCTCCTGATTCCACCTTCGGTCCGTGCCGAGATGATTGCTGTAACAAAATCGCCTGAGCAAAGTGCTGGCAGCAAGTTACCATCAATCTGATTATTAAGGACTTTCCCAGAGCCCTTACAGTATAACACCTTACCTTGGAATGGGCGAATGCCTCTGACTTCCTCGGCCACGAGCCACGGCTCCTGCACCAGAGCGATATGTAGTCGCTCCGATTCAAACCTCCTGCACAAGACCGCCGAAGCGGCCTTGGCGTGATGGAGGTTGATTTGCAGGACCCGTAGCTCCATCCTAAGATGTAGTAGGGGGTCGGGAAGGCGAGCTAAGCTCGCCTCCTGCCGCACTTCGGCATCCTCGAGCGCCAGACACCTCCCCCCTGTCGGTTTTATTGCCTCTCCTTTTACCTGCCTTACGGCCCGCTGAGGGCTTGGGTGCGCGAGCCTCCGTTGTCGGAACATCCGCCGCGGGGGCCCGCGCCAGCTTAGAAGTGGTGAGAACACCCTCCGCCGGGCGGATCGCCTCGAGGGAAGGGGCCCCAACTCCTTCCTCATCGCCTCGTTTATCCTTGGTCCGGAACTTCAGCCTGCCGAACCCGTAGAATGGAGCCATATCTAGGCTCCTCAGGATTTCCAGGGACTCCTTTTCCGCATGGAGAATGTGAAGAGCTGGTCGCCTTGGCTCTCCGAACGCACCCATGAGCCGTCGCACAAGCCGGGGTTGAGAGCCCTGGTTGAGCAAACCTCAAGAGGCTGACAACCCTCTCTGCCTTCACCGGCTCGCTATCTTCATGGGGCACAAAAACCAAGCACGTCACCGGCTTCGGGACCCCGTCCCCCACCAGGACCCTGAGGGCAGCGCCTTCCTAGGGCCGCAGCGAAGGGACGACCTCCGCCACCCAGGACGCACTCTCCTTGTCTGCGCAAGTAAGTAGGAGACACCCTGATTTATGGGTGCATTTAAGAAAACGCACCTGACGGTCTTCCGTAGAGGCCGCCATGGTGGACAGCAGGGATTTTTGGATGGCTTTCAGCCTTTCCGGCTCCAACTGCGTGTCCGGGTAATCGGCCGCGGCAATCGCGACCTTCTCTGAGGATAAAGTCTCCCCATAAGTCGAGGTCTCGCTCTCTTCGTTGGCCGCGATGCTTTCGGGGTACCTTCCTTCGAACGCGGCCTTTTTCCGGCCTGGCCCTTTCTTCCTGTTGCCGGATGAGGTTCTCCCTGATCACGGATCGTCTTGCGACTACCAGATCAGTGCCCTGACCGACTAACCTTTGCACTCGCCTCTTGGATGCGCCTGACGACAGACGGACTGCAAGAATGTCCATATCGGACATCACATCATCCTCCTCTAGAGATAACGCCCTTAGGGCTCTCCGGGGAGGTTGTGTAGTGGCCTCGGACATGGGGACATCAGCCTGCTCGTCCGAAGGTATTTGTTTTAAATTTGAAATCTTTTGCTGCTCCATGTTGTTCCCACGAGTAGCTGGGGAAGTGAAGTCTATCCGGTGAGAGCAATGACCGGGTAAGGCTACTTACTCTGGGAGGGCGCCTGGTATCCCAGAGGCTCCGTAACGACCCCGGGATTAGGCTCCGGGACCAACCATCCTATAGGCACGGGTTGCATAACACCGTAGGATTGAGCCGGATATAGAGGCAGGATAGGGTAGTCAAGGATCTAACAGGAGGGTAAGACATAAAGCAGGAGGCCAACGGGGGGTTGATCGTTGACCCGCCAGAGCTCTAGTTAGCCGTGACACCGGAGAAACCCAGGTGCCACGTTGCCCAGCCCCCACGGGCGTTAGGGTTGGCTCGCTGCTCCAATCGCCGAGGCTTTCCACCAGTGAAACAACATTTGGGGGCCTATAATCCCCTATAACAATCTAGAAAATATTTAATACATAGTAATTTATTTCATAATAATATCAGTTATCATAATACATAAAATAGCACATTATTACACCATATTACATGCAATATTTTTTGAAAATCTCTATGAAAATTCTTCATTTCAAAAATTATTTCAATAATTCTTTTTCGAAATTTTTACTCAAATGAGTGTTTTACTTCAATGGAAATTCGATGAGTTACTTTATCTATGTTTCAAGGTTTGAAGCGAGCTTTTGTACTATAACACATTGGCGTTAAGTGGAGTTTCACTAAACGTGCATATTTGATGTTTTCAGCTTCTATTTACCTTGCTACAGCTTAGCATTATGTAATAATCGTAGAAGTACTTCAATGGTCATTATACAATATTACGTTTACGAAAATTTTGAAGGACAAGTACTTTCAAGAATTCTCATTTAGATTATTTTTCCATTTCAGAATGTCGGTTTGCATTCTTTGAATTCTTCAAGTGCAACAAGCAAATATTTACGTACTGACAGCAGAGAGAGTACTATTATATAACAGCAATATTATTTACTATGGTTTATTGTAACTTTAATTATAAAAATTAAAATGCAGATGTAATATTGGAATGACCGTTGGTAACCAATAGTGTGCTGTCATCAGTGAAAATTTACATTATAAGGCGCAATTGGTATTCAACGAATCATGAATTGCGTAATGAAGTTTGTAAAATGTATGTATTTTATGATGAATTACAATCCATACTAAATTGAATCATTTTTTTTTTTTCTTTCTTCCGTCACCTTGCACATAATTTCAATTACTTTACCAATGGTGTTTGGCGAATAATCGTGTGGCACAAACCATTTTTATGCAGACAGAGTATCTACTCATGTCTATCATTTGTATTTTTTATTTATTTATTTAATTTATATTTCCTTTTTTTTTTTTTTAAAGTAGGACTAAAATTTGTTTTTGTATAATTTTTCATAAATATCCCACGTTAATAATTCACAAAACATAGAAGAATGGCTCCTTAACCCAACGAGCCCAGTACCTTACGAACAAGCTGAACTAATATACGAAAAGCTACAGCCGAGCTAATCGAAAAGTGTTCATATAAAAAAAAAAAAAAATTGAAAGAAGCGGGATGAATACAGTGAAATTATTGGCCATCAATTACTTGCAGAATCATTTGTATAAAATAAAATACATTTGCATTTAGGATACCCCACGATGCCGTCTGTGTTGACCAATTAATTGAATCTAAACTAGAAAAAAAAAATATGAGTCTGGTAAGTCGTATTAATCTGGCTTATGGATCAAATCTTTACTGGCTAAAGGAAAAAGAAATGGGATTACTCATGGCGAGTGATGAAAAAAAAAAAGACATGAGATCCATCAAAATAAAAAATATATATACTAGTATGTAAAATCATTTAACTCTAAAGATGAGAGAATTGTCATAAAACATTGGCTTTCATCAATCCAGACCTTTAAATATAAATATTTTTTAATTTTTATAAAAAACTAATACATAATGTCAAACTGAGTAAGAGAAAGTAAAAAAAAAAGTATGATTAATGATATTCCAATTTAATTTTTTTACATCCGTCTTTAAATTTAATTAAAATATTCTAATACAATGTTAAGGTTATCTAATGCTACATAACTAATCAAATGTGTATGATGCGTATTTATTATGAAAATAAAATTTACTTAAATATCAAGGTTTTCCATTCATTTTATTTAGTTACATCAATGGCCGGCAGGCTTACTGTCTGGAGGCCTTCCAGTTGCATCACTTTCATGTGAAGAAAAATAATTTCTTCCAAATTAGCAATAAAAATTACTTTATTTAAAATTTATTTTTACTTTCTCTTATTCATAGTAAGTAAGAGGAAGTATTGTAATTGTGTCTAATTTTCGTTATCAAGTTTTCACCAGAAATTCACATTCTGAGGCTCCCTGAATCCAAAAAAGTGATTTTTAGAAAATAGTCTGTGTGTGTGTGTGTTTGTATGTCGTAATGTAGATTGTTGTAGGGCAGGGGTTCTTAACCTTATTCCCCGTCTGGGCACACATGACAAACAGGAAATTGCTGGCGGGCGCATTTCAAAAAAAGTATAACGATTCTTAATATTTCTTTATTTGATTGCAATCATAAGCATCGTAAACAATATCCTACGCTTAAAACGTAACGAGAAATTCGAAATAGTTACATGTAATGCGATTTTTGGCATTGCATATTATCCACTAATTTTTCAAAGTCAGGCGTATAAGATGATATTCCCAATCTTATAGCATCTTCGAGATTGCTATCGTTAAGTCGAGATCTGATTGTTGATTTAATTGTGTTCATTGTTGAAAACAACGATTCACATAAGTATGTGGAACCGAAAGAGGATTTTAATTTGTAAGCTCCTTTTTTCAAAAGGGGATATTTTTATCTTCGGCTAGAATCCAAATATTTTCATTAAGTCCGCACGATTTTAATACTATATCAGTCTGAATATTTAAAATCTCATCTTCAATTGAAGATGTTTCTTCCTGAATGATTTTCCCCATGCAACTTCAGAAATATTAATTTGAGGATTGAATGGGTTTACAAAAAATGAAGCCACTGGCTCAATAATAGAAAATTGTTAATTTACTGCCAATTGCGCTGTATCAGATAAATCTGTCGACTCGTCTAACTGAAGTGAAAACCAACTCGTCTAACTGAAGTGAAAACCATTCTCATTTTTGCATATCATCGTTCAACTGACTTTGTAAATTAGTTGATAGCACCTGTATTCTCTTAGTAGTTGTATCGTTAGATAACTGCACATCTTGTATTGCTGTAATAGTTTCTTGCTTATATTTTATTTCTAAAAGTATGATGTATCTCGCGGCCACACAAAACTTCGTGGGGGCCGCGGGTTGGCCACGGTTGATATTGATATAGTATATAGCGGACAATCGCGGGCGCACAAAAATAGCTTCGCGGGCACAGGGTTAAGAACCCCTGTTGTAGGGGATTATTGCACTGCGACCTGAAAGATCTATTGTGCGCCCCGGAGCCTTCTCAGTGCACTGCCGGCCTCCAAGCAGTGTTCTCTACTACAGGCAACACTGTTCATCACCGTGCAGTGAGTTGTAGAGGCTCCAAGGAAGAGAAAAATCTAAGGGCAGCATGCTGGATTCGAACCCGGGACCACCGCATAGCTAGTCCAGCGTGCTACCACTGAGCTAATTCTTTCCTTCTCCCTTGGCTTACACCAATTAACTAGGGGCGCAGACCCTATTTGTGTACTGTGTTTGTCCTTGTCTGTAAAGTGTAGAGTGTATGTAGTTTAAGTGAATGGTATACTGTTCTGATGAAGTGCATGGGAGTACTGAGCTGTGGTAACCCTGGGGTCGCTACCCCCAAGTAACTGCAAGCAAGAGATACCCAATGCGGGCTATGTGTAGTAATATTATGAGGAAGTATTGTAATTATGTCAAATTTTCATTATCAAGTTTTACTGGAAATACAGGTTTTGAGGTCCCCTGAATCCAAAAAAGTGGTTTGTAGAAAATGGTGTGTGTCTGTATGTAAACAGCATAGTTCAAAACCGAAAAATCGCAGAAAGGTTAAACTTGATATTCCGTTTACGTGAAATCTGACAGTAAGTTCTAAATCATTCAGTTTCGATTCCAGGCTGAAGTTATGTTGAAATATATAGGTTCTCCTTAAAGTATATTAGGTTTATTCAACCAATATTTTAGATAAAAATGAGAGGGCTGAAAAGAACAACTCAAGTGTTCTGAATGGTTGTTTGAAACGCTAGGACATTCTATTCGTCGCATAACTGCAGAATGTGGCGTATAAGCTTCTTTCAGAGGCAGAAAGTTTTGGATGAATATAATTCTGAAAGAGTTATAAACAATCTTTCTATTCATCAAACGTTTAGACAAATTAGGCTAGTTGAGAATATCAGAGGCTTAGCCTCGCGTTCAATAAATTCCAAATATTATAATAAAAAAATTAGAGTATAGGAGTTATCTATAGATATGGAAAATGCAGATTTATAACAATAATTCAATATTTATGATAAGACCTTCGAATGTTGTTTACCTTTTTTTAAACAAATTCCTGAAAGAAAAAATAAAATATTAAATAAAGTAATTTTATTTGCTGATTTGGAACAAATGATTTTCTTCATGAAAGTAATGGAAGCGGAAGGCCTCCAGACAGTAAGCCTACTGGCAGCTGATATAACTAAATAAAATGAATGGAAAACCTTGATATTTAAGTAAATTTTATTTTCATAATAAATATGTATATATATTTGATTTGTTAGCAAGCATTAGATAACCTTAACATTGTATTAGAATGTTCTAATTAAATTTAAAGAAAGGTGTAAACAATTAAATTGGAATATTATTAATCTTTTTTTTTTTTTTACTTTCTCTTACTCTTTTTGACATTTGTATTCGTTTTTTTATAAAAATAAAAAAATATTTAAATTTAAAGGTCTGGATTAATGAAATCCAATGTTTTATGACATTTCTCTCATCTTTAGAGTTAAATGATTTTTACAGACCAGTATATCCAGCATCAAAAAAATTATAGTCACTGAATCAGAAAACATATTTTGCTTTTTTCTTTTATAAGAAATGGCAGCAAACGTTTTCTGGGGTAGATAGTTAGATAATAGCTTTATTTCACAACAAAATAATCTACAAAACATTTCAAAAATTAACATAACCTTTTTCTTCTTTTTTTCCTAATACTAAAAAATTTTGAACTTAGAAAAGCTACTTCTGGCATGGTAATACCGTCTGCCAGGAGTTCACTTTACTCTTATTTTATCATTTACTCGTTAGAGTTCGTTACCTGCAAAATTTTATTTTTCGTTTAGTCTTTATTTTTTTACTGTACCTATACATTTTTTTTTCATTTATTTATTTGTTTGGAGAGTGGCTTACGGTTAATAATTAAATTCTTTTATAAAAAAAGCCCTATTCTGCCACGCTTCACAATAGTAAATTATGAAGTAGTTTCTAGTTATTTCCATTGAGATATTTTAACACTTGATCTATAGTTCAAGAAGAATCGAAAGAAACTGGAAAGTGTACAAAGGTTATTTGCAACAAGGTTCATAAAGGGGTAAAAAACAATTTCAACACAACCCATCTTGTAACTTAGCAGATATTGGTACGACCAATAAGTAGATTGGTTGTTCCTCTACGATTACTGCAACAGTTAATAAAAATAAAATAAATGAAGATACACTGGTTATTTTAATGTGGACTGTAATTAGCATTAAAAAAAAAATCAAGCGAAGATGAACAAACTTACAAATGATATAATGTAAAAAAACTGAACAATGTTTGCATTTATTAGTGAAAGGTGATTTTATATTATGTTATCTCTCTCTCGCCTACAATTAGTGGATAAAGATGTTGCTGGAGCTATGCCGTTGTCGTCAGTGTTATCAGCTCTGGTATAGATAATGGTTAATAATGTTGTTCGTGTTGTTGATGAAGATGGTACGCTGATGTACAGAAGCTTAAAGAGGATAGTGGTACCGCAAGTTCCACAATGGTTTAAGTTGGTGATGGTATACACAGACGTACAAAAAATGTCTAGTAATATCCAAGGTGTAGCCACACCAAAAGTGATATAAATTCAACTAGTTAATGTGCGCACTAACAGAGAAGCAGAACAACTAACTATATTAGTTTGAAGATGACATCGCAAGTTCAAAGTCCGGACGAGCTAGAGACAGAATCCACACACAACTAACACGAGAGAAAACATAATAGTTGTTTGTATTTAGTAATAGCTAGAGAGAATATGATGTTTATTATGGTACAGTTGTATTTACGATTATTAAAATTTTAATTTTATTTGATTCATTCTCTTCTTTACGGACGCTCTAGATATCATTCCGATATACTTGAAACCTCAAGAGTTGGCATTGGTTTGGAAAATTAAAAATGGTGAACTATTAGGTGGAACAGTAGGAGATCGTTTAGATAAATCTGTTAATTACAGTGAGTGGACTCATGCAGGTAATTTTTCATCAATAAAAATTAAGAATGTTTTCTTTGTCATTTTGAAGTTTTCAAGGAAGGCAGTAAAGTTGGCGAAGGTTTTTACCATTTATATGTGAAGTTTTGTTACTACATAATATCTGTATAAATAAATAATAATTCATAGATAATCAAAACTATGTAAATTGCGATAAGAGAAAGTTACCACCACCTCTACATTTATTTTAGGGCAAATACATAAAATTTGAGTTTTAAAGTAAATTTATCATTTTATTATATAATTGTATTTACAGGTGTAAGAGAAAATCGTGTTACATAAACAGCAAATCTAAGAATTTACTTCATTTTTTTTTTGGTTTCGATCGGGTCAATGATGGGTTGGCCCTAAAAGATTTGCGGTAAAATCAGATGTCACCTATTGCATTTTCCTTTTTGTGTTATTTTTTTCTGGCAAAAATCCTTTTTTTTTTTTTTTTTGGATATGTTAAGCAGGAAAGATAATTTAAATAACGCAAATTATCATTCCCTGTAAATTTTGTAAAATATGTTTGGTATTGCATTCAATATTTAGTTAATTGGTTTAATTTTTAAATAAAGAAATAATTGCCACTTTTTATGGCAATCTATATTTATTTATTTGTTTATATTCATATTATTCTTCATTTTATTTCATATTTTGTAAAAAAAAGTGTTTTTCCTTTACACACATTTATTTACAAATATTTATTTATTGTATGGACGTCCGCAAGACGGATTTAACCTTGCCACTTTGTAAAATACTTCTTTTCTTTCTTATTTTTATTTATAAATTTATTTTTTGTAAATTACGTATTACTTGTTGTGGTTGGTTCCGCAGAGCTGGAAAGCTATATCGTCCGTAATAGCCTGCTTCTTTTTCTGGTGATCGACCGCCTTCGGGCGTTTGGCAATCATCAGGATGCTTTTGTCCAATATTACGATAACACAGATTTGCACAGAGCAATTTAATTTATACTAATTGTATATATTTAGTTTATACTGCTTCGTTTTGTCCGATTGGAACATTGCAGAATTCATACTAAATTAAAAGTTTTTAAAAGAATGTTTATGATTCTGGATGAGGATTTGCTTAAAATGCCGGAACATAAGCTTTGTAAGATATTGTGTTACTTGAGACTCCTAGAACTTAGTAACAACAGTGCACTTCCATATCACACAGGGTAAGTTCATAAAGAAATTATCTATTCTTAGTTGGTGCAGAGGAAATCTGACAAGTTCAACCTTTTCAAACTGTCAAAGAATCTTATTAAGATTTACTTGATTTTTTTTCCAATAACAATTTAATTAGTCAGGATATTGAATCTGTTATTAATTCTCGCTATAATCTCCATTAAAGATGTATAAGCAGTTTTTTTTTTTTGAGAGAGAGAATCATATACCACATTTGTTGTTGTGGTTGGTTCCGCTGAGCTAGCTGGAAAGCATCAGAGATATTTTCCGTGATAGGCTGTTTTTTTTTTTTTTTGTAGTCATCGACCGGTTTCAAGCGTTCGCCCATCATCCAGGATGTTTTTGTCAAAACAGTATGATAATAAAGACTTGCACAGAGCAAATTCAGTTTTACACACTAACTAAATAAGCCATATTCCTAGGGATCTTCAGCAAATTCAGTTTTACACATTGACTAAATAAGTCACATTCCTAGTGATCTTCAGCAAATTAATCGAAAGAACGTATTCTAAGGTTGTTAAAAAATCTGTCGGGAAACATCTAATACTCATCATAAAATAATCAACATTCATAAATATAAATAACACTTTTAAATTACAAAATAAACACTTTGTCAAATAAATAAAATTTTAGTCGGCGATTGCAAAGTAAAAAGATTCCATTCGTAACTGAATTCTTCTAAAACTGCTCTCAGTTATTGAAAATAACTGATAATAAATAAGAGTCAGTGTGTGAAACTGAATTTGCTCTGTGCAAGACTATGTTATCACACAGTTTTGACAAACGCATTCTGATGATGGGCGAACCCCTAAAAAAAAAACAGCCTATCACGGAAAATATCTCTAAGTTATTACTATTATAAGCGTTTAATAGTTCTGCAGTCATAGTTAAAAGGAGATAATTAGCTTTATTATGCTAAAAATAGATTCAAGTAAGAGTAAGTGGAGATACAATGGATTTTGTCATACATGAAGTTAATTATATTTCGTGTCTATTTAAAATAAACTGTAATATATCCTGCGTTTAGTTTACTATAACCTACTGTCTAGGTTCAAAACCTAGTTGTTTTAATGTGAAAGGATTTCTTAAATAATTATACTTGGTCTTGATTTTTATTTAAAATAAAATTGTTCAAAATAGCGCATTTATTCACCATTTTGTATATAATAAATTAAGAATGACTGTCAATTTTGCTGACATACCGGTGTAACCAAAACAATAAAAACACGAGTTCCCCTTTACATTCACTTTACCACTGGTTCTAGTTGCTTTGGCTTACAATTAGATTAGTTTTTAGCTCTGATTTAACCAATTAATTATATTCAACTATGTTTTTTTTCAAGTAATAATTTTATTCAATTAATATAATTTACCTTTTTTTATTTAATTCTTCTGGGTATCATGCAGAGCTCGTGCCCGTCCAATTATGGCAGCATTGATGTTAACTATAACTGCTCTGAAAAAAATGTGAAAGATTTTTTTATTGTATTGAGTTGTTCAGAAGGTCTGTTATAATTTTTTGAAAGAAGCGATGAATTTGATTTCACATTGTAATTAAAATTTGAAGAAGAAGCGTAAACAATACTTATATAAGAAATCTAATCTAATAATAACACTATGACTGCATAATATGTGTTTTGTCTTTATAAATTAAAGCAGTTAGCTGAAAAATGACTACCTGCACGTTTGAACTAACTGTTATAGCAGCTAAAGCAACTATAAATAATTGAGTAACACACCTTCTATATACATAATGGTTGTGCAATTAATTTTACACTCACTAATTGCAACTTCTTCTGCAGTTTTCTAATATTTTGATTCGTCTAATAAGTGTAACTATTTATTTGATTATATTATTATTACTAGGGTTACCCATACGATTTTAAGCATGTCCCAGCAGGTTGTTAAATATGTCCCGGTTTTTGCAGGTTAATAAATAGAAAGAAACTTATTTGTTTTCTCGGAAAACTGAATGGGTTTGTTATCATAAAAGATCTTGCAGATGAATCCACTTATCGCACGCTGCCTAAAGTTGGATCTATCATATCTGTTAAAAAGGTTACTGAAACTTATCTGTTGAAAAGGTTGCCTTGCTGGTTATAAGTCTTGCTGGTAGTGAAATAATTGTATTTAGTTCTGTTTGTGTGAAATAGTAGTATTAGATTCTTTATATTTGATATAAGAATAAGCTAATAGGCATTATAATACTATAGGCTATTAGGTAAAGGTAAGAAATTGTCTTGTTAATAAATTTTCTTTACCAAAATTAAAGTAGGGTAATTTAATTGGCATATTCATTTAAAACATTTTTTATCCCTAGATTCAGATTACGATAGAATGCCAAAAAGAAAGTGTACATTTTCGAACGATTGGAAAAATTAACGATTTTACGATATACGTTTACTTTTGTGATACTCAAAAATATTAATAATTTGTATTTGTTGTTCACTTTAGTCGCTATAAATAAAATAAAATTCAAGATAATTGAACTCAATTGATTAATATTCATTAAAGATACAGTTGAGATTATAATAATTCAAGGGAAATATTTTGGAATATTGCCATATCCTTGGAATAGATTAGATCTATCTAATATGGTGTCTAATATAGTATAGTGATATATATTCTTTATGTTCAAACTTAATGTCAAACTTATATAACATAATATTCAATTAGTGGTTAGCTCTGTCGCCATATATGTAATTGGTAAATAAGCATATGGCACCTTACCTCATATTGTTCTAAGATGAGGTAATTCCAATCTATCTGCTACTTTGAAATTTTTTTTGTATTTTGGCTTTTAAATTTATAAGAAAGAAGTTATATCCAATATTTCTTTATCTCATTTTTTTGTTTGTTGTTAAATGAAGATAGTTAAACAATTGATTCCTGCATTCCGGAAGAAGTGGGTAATGGTTAATTTTTTAGATAGAAATATAGGGTGTCCCACCAACTAATGTGCACATCCCATTTATCTCCTGATTTTTTAAAGATGGAAAGAAACTTTAAACGGTAACAACCTCCCACTTATTTTTGTGCGTACATTTAGAGTCTCACAGATATGCACAATGTGGCCATCTGCCCAAATTTGGAAACCCCAACTTTTTATTTTTTTTTTTATCTCTGTAAGGAGTTTTTTCCCCATGAAAAATGAACCCAATAACATTAAAATTGGATAAATATTCCGGATATATGAATTTAAAAAAAAAAATAGTAATAAATCCGTACTGACGGCTTTGCTTACTTGTTAAATTTCTTTTTCCTACTAGAATAATCCAGTCTACAATTCAATCTTGTACAGATCAAAAACCATCTTCAATACTCTGTGCTAGTTCAGTCTGTCACTTCCACTCCATGCTACCACCTACTGTGTGAAGTCCTTGCACTCCTTTGTTTCGCAGTTAATATATCAAGTATTCCAGTCAGTGTAATTTTTTTCTCTTCTACATTTTTCTCTGTCCAATCCCACAAAAAAATCTGGTGTGAAACACTCACACAACTTTCTCTTACTCCACTTCTCAAAATTAAATTCACAAATTTTATAGTTTGTGTACCAAATTTAACGAAATTCGTCGAAAACTAAAAAACTGTTCAGTAAAAGCGCACTTCCGGTTCACTAATTTTCTTGAAACTCCGAATTTTAGCAATCTATTTATTTCTAATATTTTGTTTGCATGAAGATGGTATAATCACTATGAGAGCACTTCACGTGAAGCTTGTAAACCCCACCCCTCCCCTTCAAGTTGCCCTTAAATGAATTTCCCAGAGAAAATTTTTAATTTATGATGTATATCTTTGGCATGTTTAAATTTATGTTTCGAATTTCAAGAAAATGGTCGGAGCATTTGGAGAAATCGCGAAAAAGTGAAAAAAACAATCATATTAGTAAACTGGTAAAGTAAACGCACTTCCGGTTATCCGATTTTTTCAAGCTCGGAATTTCAACAACATATTCAACTCTAATTAACATTATTTAGATGGCAGAATTGTCTAATAAACTGAAATAGCAGTTAAGATGAAAACCTAACACCTCCCCTCCCCCAGAAGTGCCCTTAAATGAATTTTCCTGGAGAAATGTTTCAAATAAAAGTTTTAGCTCTTTGTAAGTGTAGTAGATATACCCAGTTTAAAGAAAATCGTCGGAGCCATTTTTGAGAAAATCGCAAAAACGTAAAAAAAACAACTAGTAAAGTGGTCCTTCCGGTTGAGGAATATTGACACAACGCACCGTCTGATCCCATGGTGATACCTAAACGTAATATCAAGTTTAAACATTCTACGGTTTTTCGTTTTTGAGCTATGCTGTTCAAACACACACAGACAATTTGCTAAAAACCACTTTTTTTGGACTCAGGGGACCTCAAAACGGATATTTCCGTTGAAAATTGGATATCGAAAATTTGACACGATTACAATACT
>JAAEAF010005329.1:0-84869 GCA_011037195.1 Triatoma infestans | reverse complement strand
TGGGTTTTCAAAATTGGTTTTTTAATGAGAAAATATGTTTGAGGTATTGAGACGGGATAGTTCAAAGTCAGTTAATAATTTATTAACTGAAAGGGTCAAAATACTTCGGACATGCAGCAATAAAGTTGCCGATGTTAGAGACTTGGGGATATGGATATGGCGCTGTTTCTTCAAACCAACAATTATGCAGAACTTTAATCTAATTACTTTAATGATAGTATATAGCCAATCAAGAATAGAAATCTTTTCTAATAGCTTATCATAAGTTTTTTTTTTGCAAGGGGAATATATCTTATTCTCTCGATTCCTTGATTCTAGTGCATTGTAAAATTTGAAACTTTCACTCAATTTCTGTTGTTGCTGTAAATATAGGTTGCTGATGTAAGTAGAGGTTGTACCCAAGGCGTAGTAGTTGAAGTGATTACATTTTTGTTCAGAAAACAGCGCCAATAACACTAAACGAGCGGAAGCAACATTTAAAATTTAACGTCACACAGAACTTCCTAAAATAATTTTCACGGGCAAATGCTTCAAATAAAAGTGATATGAGTTTATCTGTCCAATGAGCATTTCATGTTTAATGAAAATAATTGTGGCTGCTTTCGAGATAATTCCAAAAACCTATTCTGTAAAGTCGCATTTTTTTTTTTGTGGTTAAGCAATTATCTTCAAATATGGAATACTAATAATAGCTACTATAAACCTAAATATTATATAGGTGGCAATAAAATAAATTGTACTGAAGTGATAATTAACCCGGGAGAACTCGCTAGAAAAAATGAATAGCAAGAACTCGCGCGTGAGACTTTCTCTCACACCCCAATTTTCATATTTCTTCATCACGTAATAATATTATTAGCTTCTAAATACCAATTAAGTAAACGACATTATATTACTAACACACAAACAACATGCTATCTATCAATGGCTGCAAGATGACATGAAGCGCACGTTGCTTAAGTCAAATATTGCGAACAATTTTGTTTCTTCAATCACACTTTAGTGAATTTTATGTAAATAATCTTTCACTGACTACAACATTGATAAACTTAAACAAATATCAATATAGAAAATATAAATCACACTTTTTTACTTCTAAAAAAAAAAAAAAACTGGAGCAAAACTCAATATAAAAAATATAATTTGTGTTGAATTATTCAGTAACAGCACATTTTGGACAGGTAGCACATTTTGGTGTACGCGCATCTGCTAATGAGGCCATATTTTGCTGGTTTACTAGGGATATATTGCCGAAAATTGCAACGTCCCCGAAACGGTTCCAACATTTCATCTATCGTACAATATTCACCAAGTTGGTAATTTTGTTTACATTTGGATATAAATTCATCCAGTACCTCTCTTATGGAATTAGGAAAAAAAGGACTCCAACATTCCAACGGAGTTTTAGCTTGCTTTGCAATAGTTTTCACACCTGGAAGATGGATAACGATGTTTTGTTTCCTTCTGCGCACATTTTTGCGGGGAGCGGAAACATGCCAAACAGTAGTTTTGACGTTACCAAACAAGCAGTTTCCGAGGATCGCCGTTTTCGAGTTCATCTTTCTCTTTTATCCCTGATAGTTCTGAATCACTTTCCGGTTTTCGAAGCTTTCCGAGCATCAAAGCGGTTTTCGTTGTCTACAAGGTTGGGGAGAACTTCAGTTTTACCCTGTTCGGGATCAGGAATCCATGACAAATATTCTAAGCGAAAAAAATTAACATAAATAAAATTACCAGGAAAATATAAAGTAAATAAATATCCTGAAAAATGCCACTTACGGTGATCGTACAACGCTTTCCCCATCTCGGTCATATGTTTGCCACGACTCATTTGAATTTTAAAAAAATCTAAAATTCAAAAGGAAAACTAATTTTATGTCACCAGCAAACCAAAAATGTTATACAAACAGAAAATTACTTACTTATAAAAACGTAACACGAACACTAGCGCGTGAGAGATTCACTCACGGTTTAGAATATTTTTGTTTAACTTCCTCTCCTGAAGCTAACACAAGAGTGAGAGGAAAAAAATTTCAAGAGGAAGTAAACAAAAGATAAAAACTCAGCTAGACGAAACTTAGGACCTCCAACTACTCCCACTTCCGGATTATGAGTGTTTTTCTTCAAGCTGAGAGAAAATCTCACGGTGCGAGTTCTCCCGGGTTAAGAGGAACGCTTGTAACATCTGTTCCACCAGTCTCGCCCCGCCCCCCAAATTCTTTGAAGAATGCTTAAAAAAAAATATAGGTATTCGAGTGAATGCGGATAGTATATAAGGTTGATAGGAAAACGTTGAAGCAACTTTTAATTCGGAAAATTGAAGCAACTATTTAATAAAATTGCATTTCCGGTTGATCAAATTTGACCGAATCCTCCATTTAAGCATTACCAAGTTTGAGCTTCTGCAATTTTTCATTTATGAGATATTTTGTTAATTCACACAGATCGTTTCTCAATCAGTGAACCTCTAAAAACTATTATTTCTAGTGAAAATTCATCTTGAAATATCTAACAAGATCGCAACATTTCCTTTCACAGCAGTAAGAGAAAGTAATGCTATTTTATTTTAGTGAGGAAATTAGCAAATACTGTAATAAAATTTTCATTTCTTTAATGGTGTTTTTTGATGAGCTGTTATAAAACATTTTAGGTTAAAAGTTTTTATCATTATCTTGAACTCAAAGCTACAATAGTTGTTATCTGATAAGTCACGAAATGAATATTTAAATTATACACAATTTTGCTGATTATACAAATTTATAGCCGCCTAAAATGTGATTGATAAGGAGGCATTGTAGAATGTGGTAGACTGATAGCATTGCGGATCCTATTCATTTATGTACATCTATTCCTTTTATCTAAGTAGGAAATTTGCATACAATATTTAAAATGGCCATTCATCCCTATTTTTGGAAAAAATAAACTTATCTAAGTTACATGCTGTAATACTGTTTCGCTAGCTGGTGAGCACAGAAATAGAATGTTAAGTCAAGTGCCGTCAAAGTGAAAACAGTAATATTCAAAATGAAGAAAGAAAGATTTACCGAGCGCAACCTAGTGGCTAGCGTTATTGCCTTTTTGTGAATAGAGAAGGTTCAATACTCTTGGAGATTTGAAAAGCTTGACCAGCATCGTGATTAAAAGTGGCAGATAACAATTAGTTAGCGGAGACACATTAGTGAAGGCCAGAACTAAATGACAACGGAAACTGCGGCGGCTTGATCACAGGCCACCCAGATAAATCTTTGTCAATGGTTAGTTTTAGTAAAAGAACAGAGGAAGTGCTGGTTTGAGGATAGAAAATAGAAACTAAAATAGAAAACAGAGAAATTAATCATATTTCCCCTACAATCCTTTTGGTTGGATCATCTCTTTACTGCATAGCAGCAAAATTTATAGGTAATAGTAGTGTTTGAACTATAGGTTCCGTTTTGACGAGAATAAAAGCCTACTTCTGGCCGTCGCCTGGTTAGGGACGATTCTTCCATCTGTTGCAATGTTTAAAGCTACGTTTTAAAGCACTATTTGCCTCAAAAACTCACATCGAAGAAAGTGTATTTTTTTTTAGGGTTTTTTTTTTTTTAAATTAAGTTTTCAATCGAAATATTGTTTCGAGGTTTCCTGGTGTAAGAAAATTTTTTTCTGGGAATGGTCTGTAAGGTGTGTTCGTCTGTGAGTGTGTCTAGGAGTTTTACCAAAATATCTTAAATAAATAATCGCAGGAGACTCAAACTTTCGTATTCCCTTTTCGTATTACTGTTGCAACTAACGCGAAAGTTTCAGGAAAATTCCATTAACTGGAATTAGGACTTTACTGATTTCTTTTTTTGCCAGATTTTCGCTATTTCCTCAAAAAAGGCTCCAACAATTTTTTTTAAACTTCATATGTATATATCTTTTAATTATATTATTTGCGTACATGAATACTGTAGTGGAAGAAGAAATGCAAGAAATTATATCTATTTTATTTAAAGAAAATAATGAAAATTATGATAAAATGCAAGCTAGTTTGCAAAAAGGGTACACGCAGGTAGAAGAGTACAGTTTTTTGTACCAATTTTTAAGTTATAACATAAGAGTTTATTCCAGTTAATTTCATTATACTTATAAGCTTATTATTAGTAGATATATATCTCTTAGAGAATATATCTATTTTAAAAACAATGGTGCTCTCTTGATTATTACTAATACTTCTATCTCAAACATACATATAAGCCCTTTTACTAAACCGCTCACGCCACAACCAACTATCACAAATACACAACATCACCAATTACATTTCATTGGTGTTCTCCTTGGTGTTTACAACAAAAATCTCTTGAAGGA
This sequence comes from Triatoma infestans, assembly GCA_011037195.1. Taxonomy (NCBI): domain Eukaryota; kingdom Metazoa; phylum Arthropoda; class Insecta; order Hemiptera; family Reduviidae; genus Triatoma; species Triatoma infestans. Next base: position 80,543 of record JAAEAF010005329.1, on the reverse strand, counting down.
ATGTCATCTATTTGTTCGTTCAGTTCCTCCCCGGTGAGGAGAAGGGAGTAGTAGAATGCTATCAAGGTTGATCAACTTTTCCAATAACTGTACTCTTCTACCTGCGTGTACCCTTTTTGCAAACGAGCTTGCATTTTCTCATAATTTTGATTATTCTCTTTAAATAAAATAGATATAATTTTTTGCATTTATTCTTCCACTACAATACACTTCACTTTTATTTGAAACATTCTCATAGGAAAATTGATTTTTGGGGGGCAATCGGTGGGAACACTAGCTTTTCTTTAAAGTACAACTTCTCGACCATGTATGTGTTCTACCGCCAATAAAACATTAATATCCATTAGAACCATTGGTAGAATTTAAAATTTGAAGAAAATCTATTCGAACGGGGTATGCAACTTTACAGAAAAGGTTTTTGTTTTTTCGAATTTGCTCGAAAAACGACTATAATGATTTCCTTCGAACTTGAAATGCTGATTGCATAAATATTCTTTTAGTAAAAGAAGATGGGAAGTGCTGGTTAAGAGTATAGAGAATAGAGACTAAAATAGAAAACAAGGAAATTCCACAATCCTTTTGTTTGGATCATCTCACTACTTCGTAGCAGCAAAATTTATAGGTAATAGAAGTGTTTGAGCTATAGATTCCGTTTTGACGAGAATGAAAGCCAACTTCTGGCCGTCACCTGGTTAGAGACGATTCTTCCTCTCTTGTCATTTTTATTTTTCAAGTTTTTTCGGAAAAATTGAATAGAAGTAATACTCGGAATCAGTAGCCTTAAATTTCTAATTTCACAGGGTTGGTCAATGTTAATGACGCACCCTTCATCTAATCTTGGGGAACTTCTATCTGCCAGGGTAGGTAGTTGCCCCAATGCCTCTTGTTAGGGAAAATGGAAATTGAAATTTTATTTGCTCAAAAGAAATACAATCTTGTAGCAAAGGGGGTTTGCCCTTGCATTAAACAATAAAATAAAATATAAGAACAAGATATGAAAACAAATATAATAGTAAATAATAAGAGAAAGGAAATAACACTTTTTAAATATACACAATATATTATCACTTAGTAGTAGTCTAAGAGGGTAAGAACATATATACATATAATTTTCTATAAATTGCATATTTAAGTCTTAATTGAAGTGGTTGTGGCTTTTTCTTATTTGAAGTGCTTGATTTACATAATTAAAGATGCTATTTATTTTTTCTATTGAATTCATACAGTTAAGGGGAGAAGCAAAAGTGCGTAGTGGAATCAATTATCGATGATCGGATGATCAGATCCCACCGCTGCCACCAGAGTAGTGGAATCAATTATCGTGATTCCTGAGGTATGAAGTTAGATGTCTTGAAGAGGGATTTATTAGGCGGAAGTTAGTTTAGAGAGTTACTGCTTGAATTACTAACACTGAATTTATAAAAATACAATATATTTTAACAATAATTTGAATGAGCCTAATGGTAAACTACAATTAATATGATTTGATAAAAGTAAATAAATAATTTTAAGAGTTCAATAACAAATAATTTAAAATGATTAAAATAAATAAACCAATATGCACAACCATGAAAATAATTATAAGTGAAACCTTTTATAGGGACGTGCTCGGAACCCAAGTATAACTGCTGCTGTAAAATGACACTGATATAATGATGTGGCTACTCGTATAATGATGAATGATATAATGATCCCCTCTTCCAGCGGGGCGAAGTTTATATTAGTTCTCATACTAAGACATCTCTAGTAGCGTGCGACCTTGGTTAGGTCGGCGACCAGTGATTCAGGTCAGTGGCCAGATTTGGTCGCCCATCGGCGACTTTCAAAGACCAGGTGGCTTCTGTTCAATAGACAGGGCTTTATCGGTGCTTGTCTTTGATACCTTTGTATTGAAAAGGCAGCGGCCGGCTGTGGGGCCACTAGTTATAAATTGTTCTTTCCTTTTGTTATATTTTGTGAAGGCTTTGACATTGTTGTCATTACAAGTGTCTGAGTTGTCAATATATTTTTTTACATAACCATCGATCATGTAAGATATTCAGTAGAGAAAACAGTTCACAAAAAAAAAAAAAATGTTCCAAATTACCAGGTTCTGATAAACAATAATTACAGTTTTTTTTTTTGAAAAATTTATGCTTTATTTCTTTTATATATATAGCTGGGAACTTTTTTGAGGCTAACAGAATTCGGGCAATAATTGATAATAGGGTACATTGGAATTCTGAAATAAAGATAATTATTAGTGAAGTTTGTGGATGGTAAAATATTTCTGTAATATGGATTATATGTAGAATCTAAAGCTTTATTAATATGCCAGCTGATACTATTATAATTAGTAAATTTCTTTAATAATCATTAAAGTTTCTCCGCAAAGCCTCCGGACTTTGCAAATGGCATACATCATTAAGCAAATACATCGTTTAACATGACAGAAAAAACTTAACCCAATTGATGAATGGCAATCTTTGATTATCTATCAATTCGATTAGTCTGGTTAAACAGATCCTCGGTAGAAAATCTATAGGCATCATCAATAATCAATGCCCCCAATTTAATGCTCTCTTAAAAATTTTAACTTTTAAATGTTAGGAAAAATAAGTAAAATTGAAGTTTAATGAAAATTTACTTTAATGAAACTACGATTTTTATTTTCGTCTAATCATTGGGTTTTTGTTAAAGTAATTATAATTATAACTTTTGGTATCCGATAAAAAAAGAAAAAGAACAGTTTGTACAGTTTGATTATTTTACTGCAATTTGGTGTACTGAAACTATTTACTAACTGAATAAAATACTTTGTTTCTATAATATAAATAAGGGTATAAATTAAAGCACGATTACTGATAATAGCTATCACGAATAAGATATATAAGCGCCAATTCACTAAAAAAAAATAAATGAAATATAAAATGTAATAATAATAAATAGGCGCAATCTGTCTGGGAAATCAAAATATCAATGTAATAGGATCCAAAGACAGGGATCCATAGCAGAGAAAGAGAGACAAAAATGACAGAACCACTCTCTTGGGCTAGAGTGGGAGAAACTGCTTAAATACTGTGCCGGTAGATATACCAGTCATATATAGCAGAGTTCACTCGGCAGTCTTAACATGTCATCTACCTACTCTTTACCACTCTACCATACTCTACCATTTTTAGTACAAAGTCCAAACAGTCAGTGTCACTTTTTTCATTATACAGTTCAGCCATATCTAGTTTATTAATCTAAACCAAACCATTTTCTCTCCTTCGTCATATCCATTATATCAATAAAGTCACACAGCGTTAATGATCATTAATTGAATCCTATACCTAGACATATGAAAAGATAATAGAATATGCGAGAGTGCAGCAAATTATTCTAATAACTATCCATCGTTTTCAGAACTCTCTGTGTCTGAGAAGCAGGTTGCGCCTGAAGGAAGGTTAAGTTTCGCTAGACATTCACTTTTTACAGGGTTTCAGATAGATCATTTTAAAATATTATTATATCTTACCAGTTCGATCTCCAGTGATTTAGTAAAGTTCTGGAGACCGGTGTGAAATGAACTAGTAAGTGACATTTTGATGCCTGTTCTGTGTTGGCACAGTGAAACTTTCCTCTATGGATCGGGAGTGGTACCCGTTGATGTGTCTCTGGTTTGTGCTATCGATGGAGAGAGTGAGAGAGAGAGAGGGAGAGAGAAGGAATCAGAGAATCTGCACATAGAAACTCAGAATTCAGAGGTTTTTTTTTTAGGTTAGGTGCTATTTTCCGATATTGGAATCCGTGACTTCCGAAAAATAATAGAAAATATGAAGATTCTCTATATTTCAACACAATTTTCTCCACCTATCTGATTATAAATTCTGCATACATTATAAAACACTGCGCTATTTTCTTTTTAATCTTTGTGTTTGTGTACAAAGAGTATTTCAAAAGTCCAAATTATGAAATTCACATAATTCCCTTTGTTAAATTTTTCATATAGCTTTCCGCTTCTGTAATCCAGTGTAAAAGAAGGGTCTTTCATTGAGAAACCAAAATATGAATATTTCAAAAAGATGTATAATTCATGACCCCGATAATTAGTAAAGCTGTTAAGCTATTAACAAGTCATACTAAAGAAATATTTACATTATTAATTTTTTTTTTTTTTTTTTTAAGTGTGCACTGAATTCTTTTGTTAGGGAGTATTAAAGCATAAACAATTTTTCCCATCTACGCTTTCGTTATTATAAACCATATTCCCTATTGTATTCTATATTATATAAACCATATTCTCAAGTATTGACACAATCAAATGTTGCCTTAATATTCTATCTTCTCATATTTTAAGAGAGCGTGAAGATGGCAAACAATGATTGCCGAAACGTTGGGTTTGAATAAAATAAAACACTTTCAAAAAAACTTTTGTTTCTTTTTACTCTAAAATATGATCTGTTTCGAAGAATGACATAATTAAAGAAATTCCTTTGCTGGAATGAAATAAATTGGGAATTAATTCAAAGAGTTATTATTTTTGTTATAAGTTACTTATTAAGTAACCAATGGTGACATCAATTTATTGTCTCTGCTTATAATAGTAACTTTCATTTCAATTATATGAACACTTTATATAAGTATAATTTATTTGAAAATAATACTATAGCTATTCTATCTCAGGCGTACTCTATATAAGCTAATACTTACGTATTTGTTTGCATAAAATAATTAGATTATTTAATTTAGGTCATGTGACTGATTGAGCAATAGAATTGATTTAAAGTAATTTAAATAACTTAGCGCTATATTTATTTCTTTATTTATCTAAAAATGTAATAATATTTAATTGAAAAATGCAAGGTTGCATTGAAAATACAATGTTTTAAACTTCTTGGAATTGTGCTATAAATTTTTAATTTATTTATTTCCGTCAATATTCCGTCAATGGGGAAACGTGCTGCCATTTTTCCAAAAAAGTTCAAAAGAGCTCTCCTAGTTCAAAAAAAGTTTTAATAGAATGTCTGTCTTCTATCCTTGCTACATTATTTGCTAGATTCTTAAAGTTTATCTCATCTAGAGTTTTCATTTTTCTCTTCTGGAAACAGGTGTTAATCGTAGTTGCCAAATCCGGAAATTAACTTTACCAAAGAAATGGTTATTTCAGTGTTTCGTGTTTCTGGAAAACGGCTCGAACAATTTTTTGATTGAAAATTATGTAAATTCTCACAGAACACATTAACTGATGAGCCTAATCCTGGTAGTTAATCATATTTTTACTTTCTGTAGTAAAAAAGAAAATATTGCTATGGTGCCAGATTTTTTAAAATTGAGTTTGCACCGGAAATACTTGATATGGGGTCCCCTGTAAACGAAAAAATGTTTTTAGCGAATCGTCTGTGTGTGTGTGTGTATGTTTATGTTAACAAATACGAGTATTCGTGCGATTGCTCAAACTGTAGGAATTGACAAAGAATGTGTACGGTAAAAAAACGACCCGAATTGTGGAAAGACAGTCATGGGTTCTCCACCAAGACTATGCGCCGGCTCATTCTGCATTGTCTGTCAAGAGGTTTTTAGCCAAGTACAGCATCCCAGTATTAGACCATCCGCCTTATTCGTCAGACCGTGCACCGTGCGACTTCTATCTCTTTCCTAAGGTGAAATCTGCATTAAAAGAACAAGTTTTGAGTCTGTTGAAGCTGTGAAAGAGAAAGCGGTACGCGTCCTGAAGGAGCTGACAGAAGAAGATTTCCAGCACTGTTTCAAACAATGGAAGATTCGCATGGAGCGTTGTAGGGATAGAGGAGGGGTGTATATTGTAGGTGAAAATAAGTAAATATGTATGAAATCAAAATTAAATGTTTTACAGCGTCAGTCTCGTTATTTAATAGCCACACCTCATATATCAAAATCAAAAAGTCGCAGGAAGCTCAGACTTGGTATTCCTTTAGATAAAATCGCCTTAAATCATTGGAAGTTTTGGTCAAAATACATCAACCGGAAGTGCAATTTTATTGAATACTTCCTTGAGTTTTCCGAAATAAAAATAGCGTTAATAAAAATAGCGCATCAGACACGAAGATTTCTAACAAAACCCATCAACAAGATGTGCGACATTAATGAATTTTTTTCTTCAGTGTTACGTGTTTCTGGAACGATTTTCTTAAAAAATGGTATACGTACTATGTACACACATAAATACCTATCACTTTTATTTGAAACATTTTCCAACGAAACTTGATTTTTTGGGGGATTTCAGTAGGATCATACAGGAACAGTGGCGTAGAGAGCACAGACGACAGAAGAAAATCCAAAACGATATTTAATTTTTAATTTAACAGAAGGCTTTCAACCGAATCAGTCACCAAGAGCGAGTAGGCGAGACTGTTGGTCAAGAACAATTTGCTATCAATTTCTATTGATATTAACTCTATGTTAATGCTTCTTGAAATGATTCGACTGATAATTGTTCTTGATTGCTAACTCCATTTGTTGAAACTGTCCTTAAATACAGAAATATATGGATTGTTTTCAAGTGTAGATTTGAACAAAACATTTGACATATCCGAGGCGGTGATGATATTTCTGTACTAGATTCCTTATCTCATACATACATATTACGATGCATATTACGATCAGATACATAGTTACATACATACATATTACGATGCATTCATACATACATACATACACAAACATATACGTATATATATAATTTGCGTGATGTGTGTGGGGTGTTTGTGTTTTAGAATTTTTTTTTTCAAATTTCCAACGCTTTTATGTCTGCTTCTATAAAACTTTTTCAATTTAACACTAAGTCTACAACATATTTTTTTTTTTTTGTAAGAATGTAAGACAGCAATTTAAAAGTTATACATTAAAAAACTAGTCCCAAGAATCTTGTTATATCTTCTTCTTATTTCCTTGTAAGTGTCAGCTGCTTTCTAGGCTAAACATTCGAAAGTAATCTATAAGATTTCACAGACAGAACTGGAGTCATAGTAAGCCAAAGCAAGGAAAATGAATGTGCTACAGTATTCAACAGCAGTTTGTCACTTAACTTGTGACAAAACAATTTTCTAACTCAATTTAAAAGCGTTATTTGTTTTATAAAACCAAACAATCAAATAGAATACTTTTTACTTTGACAGAGTTTGTTTACTAGTGGTAAGAGTAACTTGTCAAGTGAATATAGAAGAAGAAGTAAATGTGTGACAAAATCTAGAGACAGACAGACAAACAATAGTGATTATTTTATCTTGTAGCCTATATTACCCGCATCACTCAGATATTATGAAAGTTGTAAACTTACAGAGGCGTACACGTGAATATAATATTAAAGTTTGCAGACTAGCTAACAGTTTCATTTTAAGACATCAGAATGTACAACTTCATTCCACTGTACGTGGAAACTAAAAGCCCTTTCTAAATTCATGCCCACTTGAACAGAACTTTTCACACAGCATTAACATTTACTAAGGACTCAATCTAATTTATCCATTACTGCTGTAGCCAAAATTTCAGTTGAACTTTCAGCATGTTCTAATTAATTTTCTCTTTATCATTATCATGTTGGTTGATATGTATGTTATATTTTCTACATCAATAAAAATATAGGAAGAATTTTAGATACACTTTTGATGAGTTGCTGTTCTCAAACTGTTGGTTAGTTCTGATAAAATTGAAATAATTTTGTTTGCAGCAAATTAATTATTGCTGAAATTAATTTTTAGTCAACATTTTTACTTTCCTTTACAGTCAAATAAAAAAAAAAGAAAAAATTGGATGCTGAAACATGATATTCCTTTTGTACCAAGGAGATTCGAGCCAAGATTTGTTGTCAGCAGAGTTGCCCTTTTATTAAACTGGCATCACGGATCCCTTCAATCTTCATGTTCTTTTTAAACGGCCGATCACTTTTCATTGAAATATGTTTTTTTAGAAATATTAATGTATGGAGATTCTGGGCAAGGGGAAACCTGCTGCTTCCTACAAATATATCACTTATATATATATATATATATAAAGATCTTACCACATTTATAGTATAATTAAAAATGCAAAGTTTGAAGAAACACGGTTAACCAGAAGTGTGACTGTAGATTAGGTTAAAATAGGTTTTTATTTAAAAGGGGAGTGGAATATCGAGTAATCCCCTACTAAGAATGCATTTACAGTGAATGTGTTTATCTGTATGAATGTATTTATTAGCTGGGTAGTGAAATTCATAAACCACAGTTACAGCCTGTTAATTACACAACTTTACAATTTTTTTGATGTGATTTGATGATTCTGATTAAAACCAGTTTTAAGGCATGTTTTTATTAAGCATATTATTAAGTATATTCTTAATTAGTAACATTACATCAAAAAAATGGTAAAGTTGAATGATGGTATAACAAAATAACAAATCCCTAGATATTGACATGCAAAGTGTTGAAACGTTGGGAGTAATATGTATTTATAAAATGAAGTAATAAATACAATAATCAACAGGCTGTAACTGAGGTTTATGAATTTCACTACCTAGCTTATAAATAAGAATAACTAACAGCCAAAAATTCACCTACAATTTATTAGCATACGTGTATTTTCCATTTTTGCAATGTTTCGTAAAATACATCAGAATTTTTTTTTTTTTTTTTTGGCGCATCGAGAACTTAAGTCATTATCGCCGAATTTTTATAGAAGGACCACTCGAATTGGAATGACGCCTTTCTTTCTTCTCTCGACGTCCATAGCCGCTTCTATTTGAAGTAACATGGAGCTTGGGATTTCATAGCAAGACTGTCAACTCCTCCTCACATTAGCCATCGAATCCAGTCGACAGAGGGATGATAGTTGACAATGACGCGCAACGCCATCCTTTTGTTTTCTTACCTGATTCGGGTGGGACAATAAAATTTTCGTCACCCCTATATTTCACTTCAGTTTTGCCTCAATTTGCTTATTGACTTATTTCATGTACTTCTTGCATTCTGTATACTCATATACATTTTCTACATATATGCTATGCGCGGACAATATTTTTCACATCATTACAACTAACATTCATATAAAGGATAATTGCTTCTGATGAGGGTGGAGTACTTATATTAATATTCCGCTCCCCTCTAAAGTAAACTAACAAATAAACTAATGATGCGAATGAAGTACTTTCATCAAAAATTCGTTTTACTCCTGAGTAAAATTTTAACATAAAACCATTAATACCAACAACTTACTTACTTACTTAGTCGGAGACCTCTTCATACCCTAGGGTGTCGAGGTTTAATACCAACAACTAAACAATAATTACTTTCATGCTAATAAATACACTCTCGCTAATAAATACACTCATACTAATAAATACATCTATGCTAATAAGTACATTCATACAGATAAACACATTCACTGTAAATGCATTCATAGTAAGGGGAGGTACTTGATATTCCACTCCCCTTTTAAATAAAAACCTAACCTAATTTAAATCTTATTAAATAAATTTATGTTCTTTAAATAAGCAAATAACCCTTTAGTACAAGAAGAATCCAAGTAAAAGAATGTTTTTCTTCTTTTTCCTACAGCTAGCACCTCAATAAGAGAAAGTATTGCGATTGCGACAAATTTTCTAAATTGGGTTGCTTCGGAAATGTACATTTTAAGACCCCTAAGTATAAACATGTTACAGGCAAATGTACGTATGTAGACAAGTAACTATAGTAGTATCTGTGTTTTTTGAAAGAAAACAGCTCAAAAACGAACATTCACCGCAACTTCAAATTGCAAATAACCTGGATAACCACCATCGAGTCGAGTGATAAGATAGCCTGTTTTATTTCATTCATTTTGTTATCGAATATTTACATCTTCATAAACATGCAGAATGTAAATGAGCTAATTATTATAACTGATGGATATGAATTGTGTTTATTCACTGGCACTAATATTAGTTGTCCAAGATGCGGATAACGAACTAGAAGTCAACAAATTTAATTACCTGAGTGTAAATCTGGACGAGATATTTTGGACGGAAGGCTTGGGGTGGAGGAATAGGTTATGGTTTTATTTTTGTGGAAGAAAGGAATCTTCAGGTCGTTGTGGATTATGTGGTTGGAGATATAAGTTTGGTTCGTCTAGTGGTTTATATAAAGTATTGCCTAAGTGGATGCAACATGTAAAGCATGAAGTCTCCTTTTATTATGTAAGGTGAGTGTAAAGCGCCGGCCAAGTAGTTTTGCAAGAGATTGAAAAATTTATTGGAGGAAATTCGTTTAAATTTGGTACAAGGTTTCTTTGTTAGTTGCTGCTCTGATTACATTCCGATGAATATTGTCTGAGGGTTGGATAGAATTATTGGCAAGCATAGAATTTCAATGTTATAGCAAGACAGATCTTTACTGTTACCTATTAGTAATGAAAAAAAAAACAGTCATGAAAGACCGGCTCTAACATTCACTGTTTCCAAATTCGCTCAATTTCAACTGATTATATTTTCTTCGAAGTTAGAATTTTTTTAAATATATAGTTGATATTGTAACTACCGTGGTGCTGTAATGGCAGTTTAGGGAAGCCTCACGTTACCAACCATGGTGTCCCAGCGGTTCCTCAACCATTTCCAAATAATAATCAATAAGAGTGAAATAGTAGTAGGATGAAAAAGAAGGAACAATGAGATTTCCAAAGTTAATTAAAAAAGTAATCAATCTAATAAACATTCAAAAATATTATTATCAAACTTACGGTAGGTGATGAATACAATCATCGATGTGATGTCACAGACCATGATGTTCAAAATTAGCCTCCTGGGATAATCATCAATTATTCTGTAATAATTTACCCACATTTATAGTATAGCTGTATAGCTGTTTGAATGTTAACTTTTTTACTTATTTACGGAAACGGTAATATATAATGTCCCTGATTGTTTATTTAATAACTACAGGGACAGGTACGTTACATATTCTGGTACGTTAACTGATTTTTTTTTTTTTTTATCCCGGTTTGACAATGTAGAAATACCTTTTCCGGTGCCTAAAATTTCATTCCTTCTATCCTTTCCCTCCATACTTCTTTGTTTTTCCACTTGTCCTCTTCTATATTCCTATCCCGCATAATATTTTGAATTTGTTGCCTCCAACGAATGATTGGTCTTCCCTTTTTCCTTCTTCCAGACGGTATCAAATCCATGGTAATCTTTGCTCTTTCATTCTTTTGGAAAGTCATACCATATTAATTGCCTCTGTAATGACATGGAAAGTCATACCAATGTCAAAGTGGTTCCAGCCAGCTGCTATCTTAACAAAGGATGGCAGTAATAAACGAGCAATTTATAACCAGCGACCTAGCAGGCCGCCGTCTTCAAGACAATGCCGGCCAAACAAACAACAAAGCCCTTTTCAATACTTTACATCAAAAGCAAGCACCGATAAGGTTGGCCACTGACCTAAATAAGGTCACCAAACTACGAAGGTCGCACAAGGTCGCACACTAGGACAGATGTCTTGGTGTGAGTGTGGCCAACACTAACTCTGTCATATACAACGAGAGGATCATTATATCATACACGACGATACGAGCACGTCCATATACACGAGCAGCAGTTTACGCGACTATACACAGTTTCATTTAAACTTATTATCTTTTAGTAGTGCATCTTAGTTCGTTTATTTTATCATTCTAATTTATTACTTATTTATCTTCTATTTATTCCTAAGTATTTTGCTAGTTATTATTGTTAAAATACAGTTTATTTTTAAAAAATCCGTATTAATAATTCGATGCACTAACTTCCAAAATCTCTCAACTATCTTCCGCCCTCTTCAAGACATCTACTACATCAGGAATCACATCAAACGATTCCATTACATCTGGTGGCAGCGGTGGGATCCGAACAGCAATTCCAGTAAGTCAAACTTTTTATACATATTTTATTTATTTATTAAATTTTTTTTATTGTGTTACATAAGTTCAATCAAATTGAACTAAATTTTTTGAAAAATTTATGAAAACTAGGGGATCAAAGAAAACTCGTGCTAGCCCTATTAAAATTTCTGACCCTCAAACAGTTACTACCATGACCACTTACAATCTTAATGTTATACAGATGTCCTTAGAAGAGGCTGTGCAACACCTCTTGGGTGAAAGAGAAAGGTCTACACCTGCACCCCGGCCCAAGATAAAACATCCATAATAGCTAGTCTGAACCTTCTAAACCAGATTCCGTGTTTTGACGGAGAACAAAACACAAACATAGAACTCTTCCTAGAACAGGTACACCGCTGTGCTAGATTGTCGCGATGGGACGACGATACCACAATAGATGTGGTTGAATTTGAAATTTCCGCTACCGCAAAAATCTTCTACAATACACAGAAATCACTACTTTTACGAGAAGGTAAGGTAGTCGATTTTAAAACAATATCCAAATTGCTGCTCAACAGGTACCACAGAGAGCAAACGCCTCTTGTTCTGTTACGCCAAATCACCAATATGCACGCTTCCCCAAATGATTCGGTAGAACAAATCGCCGACAAGCTCCGTCACCAGCATTCTCTAATTTCAGATAAGGCCGAGGCAAATCCAAAATTAACACTACAAACGGTGTTAAACAAAATCACCACCGACACCTTCATCAGGCTACTTCCACAAAATCCAAGGAACGAGGTCCGTACTAAGCTGCCTGAAACCTTAGATAGTGCCCCATATACCACGGCACTGAGAGAGATAAAAGCTGCAGACTCTGCCCCGTCAGTGTTTGTAATAACACCAAAACCTAAATTAAACAAACCGGTGGCAAGGCAAACTAATCTACCGCCATCGCCATGTAAATACTGTGGGAGTATGCATTTTCACGCAGAATGCACTCAAAAAATAAAACCCCAGAATTCAACGTGATCAAAAATCGTCCATGTCGACATTGCTCAGGGCCTCATTTCGATAGGCATTGCACGGCCCCAAAAACAAAAGCACGAACAAACTTCGGCAAATTCTCGCCGCTAGCTAATAAGTTTAATAATTTTCAAAGGCGTCAACAGACCACAACCAAACGCCAACCAACAAATAACCTCAAACTCACAGACCGCGCAGAACTTTTTCGGAAGTCACAAGGGCGACAACAACCAAATTTAATACCAGCGACAAACCGACCTGCCAGTATTGCAATAAATACGGCCATACTGTTCGAAACTGTTTTCTAATCGAGCCAGAAAACGGCTAAGGAATCGTTTGATGTGATTCCTGATGTAGTAGATGTCTTGAAGAGGGCGGAAGTTAGTTGAGAGATTTTGGAAGTTAGTGCTCGAATTATTAATACGGATTTTATAAAAATAAACTGTATTTTAACAATAATTTTAACGTATAAATGGTAACTAATAACTAGCAAAATACTTAGGAATAAATAGAAGATAAATAAGTAATAAATTAGAATGATAAAATAAACGAACTAAGATGCACTACTAAAAGATAATAAGTTTAAATGAAACTGTGTATAGTCGCGTAAACTGCTGCTCGTGTATATGGACGTGCTCGTATAGTCGTGTATGATATAATGATCCTCTCGTTGTATATGATAGAGTTTATATATCGGTGTTGGCCACACTCACACCAAGACATCTGTCCTAGTGTGCGACCTTCGTAGTTTGCTGACCTTATTTAGGTCAGTGGCCAACCTTATCGGTGCTTGCTTTGATGTAAAGTATTGAAAAGGGCTTTGTTGTTTGTTTGGCCGGCATTGTCTTGAAGACGGCGGCCTGCTAGGTCGCTGGTTATAAATTGCTCTTTTATTACTGCCATCCTTTGTTAAGATAGCAGCTGGCTGGAACCACTTTGACATTGGTATGACTTTCCATGTCATTACACTTTTCTATAAATTCCACAATTGAGTTCTGGACTTTCATTTTTCTTCTTACCTTTTCATTTCGGATTTTTTCTTTCTTTGATATTCTGGCAGAGCGCCGCCAAAAGTCCATCTCTAATGCCAATAAATTTGCCTTCAATCTTGATGGAAGTGTCCAAACTTCTGACCCACAAGGATATAATGCTTCTGATTATTGTTTTAAAAATTCTACTTTTAGTGTCGGCGGTAACCTGTTTATCCCAAAGAACGCCGTTTAATGTAGAAATTACCCGCTTACTCAAGTTAATCCTTGATTTGATCTCTTTATCCTGTCTTCCTTCTTTTGTAATTTTCACTCCTAGATATCTGTATTCCTCAGTATGGCTAATTGTTCCCATTTCTTCTTCCAGTACCAGGTCTTGACTTATTTCTCCTGTTGCTAGATATCTACATTTATTCATGTTTACCTTAAGCCCCCAGTTATTATATTCTTTTAGCAATTTCCTTGTCATGTATTCCATGTCATAATAATCTTGAGCTAAAATCAACTGGTCGTCGGCAAATTGTAAACTCTAAGCAGTGGTACTGTCATCTATTTTGATTCCCATGTTTTTGCATTTTTTCTTCCAGTCTTCTAGGACTTTCTCTATATAAATTTTAAATAGTGTGGGCGATAAACAACATCCTTGACGCAATCCTTTCGTCACATGGAACCCAGAAGACAAATATTTTCCTATTTTCACCTTAATGGGACCTTGTAGAATCTCTTAATTGCTCTTACTACACTTGGATTTATGCCCGTTTCGTTAAAGCTGTCCAAAGCTTGCTTTGGGGTACACAATCGTAAGCCTTTTCAATATCTATAAAGACTAGATAGGTTGTGCCTTTGCCACTTTCTTCTCAATGATTTGCTGCAAGCAAAAGATGAGGTCTATAGTTGATCTACCGGCTCTGAACCCCGCTTGTTCCTCAGCCTCCATTTTCCTGTACTCTTTTTCCAGCAAATATTTATAATTGTTCCATACACTCTGCTCAGAGTACTAGTCACTGTTATACCCCTATAGTTATTGTAGTCATCTTTTCGCCTTTTTATGCACTGGGGAAATATAACCTATTTTCCAGTCTTCGGGTACATTCTCTCCATTTAAACACTTATAAAGATCTTTTAATAGGTCATACATTTTGTCCATACCGTATTTTAACAACTCAGCAGGGATATCTCAGCTTCCTGTAGCCTTTCCATTTTTCAAAGATCTAACCGCATTCTTTACAATCTCAATATCTAGATGAATGTAATCATCCACAGTTTCAGAAACCTCCTTTTCTCTATCATATAATAATACTCTTCTCTACTTTCTGTTAGTAATTCTTTAAACTACTGTTCGCTCGCATTAAGGTCAAAATATTTAATAAGGTTCTCTTCTTTAGAATTGATTCTCAATTTTTTCAATGTCTTCCAGGCTTCGCCACTTCTTTTCCCGCCAATTAAAGTTTCTACTCTTCGACAACATTCTTCCCAACTTTTGTTTTTTGCTTCTGCGACTTTCTTCCTGATTTTTGCCTGCTGAGCTATAAGTTCTATTTTGTCTTTTGTATTTCGTGTACTTAGCCATTTCAAATATTTATCTTTTTTAATTTGCACCTCTCTTTCGATTTCTTCGTTCCAGTAGTAGAGTTGCTTAATATTATTATTTTTGGATTTTTCACCTAAGGCTTCCTTCGCAGATTCATGCAACTTATATATTGATACTGAGTTTCTGTACTACCAAAAATATGTTTAGTTAATTTCTCATCTAATCTGTTTCTATATAAGACTGTGTTACTTTCATTTTCTAAATTATGCAGATTGTATCTGGGAAGATTTATTTCAGTTTTGAGGCTTTCATTAACTTCTACTTGTGGTTTTCTTTCATCTTTCTTTCTAAAAGGGAATAAAATTTTTGCATTTACAAGGAAATGGTCACTAAGAGTCACCCCTTTATAAGATCTGATGTCTTGTACTTTCAATTTTGTTTGCTGCCTGACTATAACATAATCAATTATTGATTTTAAATTAAACGTATCCTGATGCCATGTATATTTATGTATTTCTTGATGTAGATAAAAGCCCTTTAGCACCTTTAAAGAATTTTGCTCACAGATATCGATTAATCTGCTACCATTGTCGTTTAAAACATTCTCTCCAAATGGTCCTATGATTTTGCTATTAATTTGTTACTCTGTTCTACCATTTAGATCTCCAGCAATGATGATTTCCCTTGTATTTACTATGTTCCGTGTATTTCCTGGATATGGTTTATATATGTAAATATAATATATTAAACAGATTGTTAGTGCAATTTAGATTCTTTTTAAATTTAAACAATTTGAAGCGCAAGCAGAATGACAAAATAATCAATTATAAATTGTTTTTAATTTTTTTTTTTCTATAAAAAATAATTGTGCTCATTTTCTTTTGCCGAAACTGGAGGCATTTGAGTGCTAACTCAAACGTAAGTTGTTGGTATCTAGACATCTAGAGAAATTCACTTGTGCCACAAAAGATCTTTAATTATAACCAATATATTAATGATGAATTCAGTCACCATCCAAACTTCATTCCAAAAATGATGGATTTCATGTTTTCTACTATAAATTCGGAACTTTTAAAATTAACTCTCTCTGTCGATAAGTCTTCGTTTTTGTTTCTTTAGTGCGGGGCACATTGTCATTTGCGCTTTTAATTAATCAAAAGTTTGTAACAAAACAGGAATAATAAAAAAATTAGGACAAAATTGTAAATTTTATACAAAAAATTTATTTATAAAACAAAAAGTTAATGTACATAAAACTAGTCACTTGAATACATTTACAAATAAATGATCAATAATGTTACCAACCATGGTGTCCTAGACTTTCAAAACCGTGATGCTCTAGACCATGATGTTCAAATTCATGATGTGTTTCAATTACTGGTTTATGCACTACTACAGGTACAGGAACTTTAAAATATTCTGGTACTTTAACAGGATATGGTACTTTCTTTTCGACATGAACTGGATACGGCTTTTCTATGGTGACTGGATAAGGATGTGGTACTTCAACCTTGTATGGTTTATCAACAGGTACTTTAACTTCATAAGGCACTGGTTTCTCAACATAATAAGGTACCTTCTTTTCAACAGTGAATGGTACTTTGTATGGCCTTGGGACGTCATATAGTACTTTTACTGGGTAGGGAATTGTCTTTTCTACTGGATAAGGCACTTTCTTTTCCACGATATATGGTACTGGTTTAGAGATATGCACTGGTACTGGATGGTCTACTGGTACTTTAACTGGATAAGGCACTGTCTTTTCAACGGGGTATGGATGTGGTACGGGCACTTTAACTGGATACGGTATTTTCTTCTCAATGGTGACTGGATATGGCTTAGGTATGTGCACTGGTACAGGCCTATGTATCGGTACATGAACTGGATATGGTACTTTCTTCTCTACATGAACTGGATAAGGTACCGGTACTTCCTTAGTTAGGGTGATAGTCTTCACCAATTCATGATGTCCTTCACCACCAAATCCACTTGAACCACCAAATCCTCCTCCAAAACTATGTTCACCAAAACTGTGCTCTCCAAAGCCACCTTCGAAACCATGGCCAAATTCTTCTATTCCTCTTTTTTCTTGTTTCTTCACTTCTGTTCCATTATTGTTGACTTCTTCGCTTGAACAAAACGCCAAGCCGATAAGTAACAATGCACTTATGAGAACTAACTTCATATTGCCAGATTGAATTCAGAACTGTTAATATCAAATATCTTCAGTTGTATTTATATTAAACAGTTATAATATAATGTGAATTATGCAACTAAATATATCTCCCTCCATAACCACAGCTGCAGTAATTGACATAACATTTGTTTAATTAGTTCATTAATGTCATAATCTTTCCCATAAAATCCATTCTTGATTTTTGTGAACTTTTTGTAAATAGCGTTTCTCATAATTGAGTCGATGCATTTTTTAAAATTTTAAGATAAGCTGATTCGCCATAACGAGAAACAGCGTGTGCTATTTTTGCTCTATAAATTGGTTATTTGTTAAATGTGTAAAGTACTATTTAGCTGTTGGAATTTTAACTGTTTTTACTTATTTACGCAAACGGCAATATATAATGGTGATTTAAAATATCCTTAATACACCCCAAGTAAGCCATCTTGCATTTACCTTTCGCATAATGTTGAAAGCAATTTGGTGAATTCTACGATGGATAGGCACCTCTGAATGACATGCGATTTTTTTACCCCAAATACCTTTGGATTCTGCATATATATAGATTTATTTTATATTCTGTATTAAAACATTTTATTTCTTACATTTATTTAATGCAAAATATTCCTATGGACAAATGAATTGTGATGATGATTGGTTATGATAATGTAGTTTCTTTACCCAAAGGCTTAACGTTAAAATTTGATGGATATTTTCATCGGTTGCAATAATTTTTCCCAGCACTGGCTTTTTTCCCTGTATAATTTTGGAGAAGTGCATCATCCATCATACAAAATCCTTTTCTATTATGGTAACCTTATTTTTTTCTAATTACAATGTATATTTAACACTGATATTCAGTTTAATGGTACCGGCAGCTTCTTCCACTAATAAGGTCTAAAATCATAGACATCAGATGATATAATAATTATGTTAATTATTATTAATATAATATAATAATATATTATGTTAATTATTAACATAAATTATTATGTTAATATTAATTATGGGCGCTGCCTTTGGCATTAGGCGTTGGATTATATTCATGTAAATTAACCCATTGTTTTTTGTTGTTTTTTTTTTTATGGTCTAATATGGTTAGTCTGAACTTTTCTGAATATGTAAATCATCAGTTCTTCATAATTGAATTTACTACCAACTGTTAGCATACCTGATTTAAATGAAATAAATATGTAGATGCTTGATCTATCTACTTTACTTCTGCCTGAATTGGAGTTCTTCTTAAGTGATATTTTGAATATTAAATTTTAAATTATGGAATTTCAATGCCAACTTAAAATTCAAAATGAATGATATTGTACAAGAATTCCAGGATGAGAACTCATCTTTAAGATAAGATATTATTAAACTTGAAGTATTTTCAATGATAACTCCAAACTACTTTTTTGTATATTTTAAAAATCGATGGTTTACCCATCTGAAGTTTTGGAAATTTTGTGATTAAATATAAAATTAAATTAAATTTAAAAACAAAAAAATGGTTGACTACCTTATACAGGGTGTCCGGGCTAAGTTGTGCACCTCTTTTTTCTCGGTAATTATTGATAATGGAAAAAAAAATTCAAACCATAACTCCCTTTATTTTTGAACTAGTATCTAATGACATAAAAAAAAAAATTCTGCTGCTGATATGGAGGTTTCAGAAACAACATTTTTTTTTTTTCACATGGGAACCCCTATTTTTTATTATGAATTCTAAAAGTACATTTTTTTTGTGAGAAAAACTGTTTTTGAAAAATTAAAATTGCTTTTTTAGTGCCCAAGTTATGAATTTTTGAACAAAAAAAAAGTTTTTTTATCTCTGGCATAGTAATAAAAAATAGTTATGGATGGATAAACGCATAAGAGCCTGTCCAAAGGGCAAAAACAAAAATGCAAGATGAATGTTTACACAAATGCTCTCTTGTTTACTGTTTTAATCCCATAAGTTGTAAACAATGCCTTGTTTTTAAAATACTTTCAGTCTACTTCAAACTTTCATTTGTTCCGGCAAGATGAACCGTCCATATTCGACAAACGAAAAAACTGTACGACATTTTTGTTAATGCTGACGTCAAGCTTAAACAGCTGCAAGGGTTTACCAGGAGAGATTTTCTGGACGAAAACACCCAAGCCGGAAAACGATTGCTTGTATTGCTGCAACGTTCCACTTGTTTGGCAGTGTCATTCGCCAAGGGCCAAGAAATAGGGTTTCTTGAACTGTTAAAGTTCGTTTTTTCGATACCGAGCTTGATGTACTTGATGTACACTGTATGTGCAGGAGAATCCAAACACTTCAGTTCGAAATGCGGTTAGAATTCTGGGAATTAGTAAAACTGTCGTGTGGGAAATACTCCGGCACTATCAAATAAGCCATTTAGGTGCTACAGTGTTCAGAGGCTTTGCGAAGGGGATCAAAAGCGCCGAGCTACTTTTTTGGCTCATATTAGTGTATTAACGGAGGAAATTCCAGATTTTTTGTCTTTTATTTTATTGACTGACGAGGCAAAAAGACAGGAAGCCATCGTGTTTCTTAAGATCCACCAGTCGGCCGTAAAAAAAAGTTTTTTTTTTCATTCAAAAATTCATAACTTGGGAACTACAAAAGCAATTTTAATTTTTCAAAAACGACTTTTCTCACAAAAAAAAGGTACTTTTAGAATTCATAATAAAAAATTGGGTTCAAATCTGAAAAAAACAATTTTGTTTCTGTAACCTGCATATCAGCAGCAGAAATTTTTTTTTATGATATCATTAGATAATGCTCAAAAAATAAAGCGAGTTGCGATTTGAATTTTTTTTTTCCATCATCAATATTTACGGAGAAAATGGGAGTGGAAAACTTAGCTCGGACACCCTGTATAGAATAATTAAATTAAAAAAAAAAAAACTACATTGCTTATAATCAGATTCATTAATATTAAATTAAATCCAAATTCATAGGCCACTTGAACCCAGTCCAAGTTGAACAAACAAGAGCTTAAAACTAACAATTTTCTCTAAAAATGTTTATGATTCTATTTATGTGAAGGAGTATCTTTCACTAGTGAAGTTTGCGCTGTTAAAAAACGCCAGAAGAAAAATAAAGTTTTCCAGTTATAGTGCAAGAATGGAAGCATTTACATTAAATTCAAGGAGAACTGGCTACTAAAGATTATTATATCTCACAAGATTTTGGAAGTCTTTACTTGAAGACACTAAGGTAGCCATTTTATATAGCTTGACGTCTGGCGGCGCTAAGTTTTGCTGTGTGACTTTACTGCTAGCATCGCTTACCAAATAATTTCTTCAATTTTTTTTAGATTCCTCATTCTTTAATTCTAGTGTAAACAACCGACTTAATTGTTGGTATCCCTTGTTTCTATCTTGAAGTTTAATCTATGAAGAAGAGAGGAAGTTTTTGCCTTTTTTTGACAGGATTACATTATATTATCAACACGTGATTTGCAGTCAAAGAACGAAAAGCGTCAATGACCTGTAGACTGCAGGTAGTCTCATATATGTGAGATAGATATACGAGGAGGTGAACGTTCGCTGAGGATGAATAATCTCGTGGAATCTCTTCATTGTCCTTCACATGTAGTGCTACAAAAGGCTTCAAATGAGTTGACTCCATTATCAAATGACTGTTATCTGTTGAGTGTAAGGACTCCCATTCCGGGATTGATTTGAGTAAAAAGATTTCAATTTCATTCTCTTTTGGAACTAGATGTTCAATTTTGAATAATAATTTTAAAATAAGTAAAAAAAACTTTTTTCAAGAACTAAATCATGTAAAATATTGTCTTACAGAGTATATTTTCAGCGTTCAGAAATATACAATTCAAAAATAATAAAGATGAAGTTCCTAACCCTTCAAATCTAAGCACTATGTCATACTAGAAAGGACAAAGCCACCAATAAATGTATGCTATTATGAAGAATGAGTTTTTTATTCATATTATTGCCTGAACACTACTTATTCGCACTAATCCAACAGATTTTAAAGTAAAAAAATAATAGTGATGCATTTCTCTAGAGTGCATTTCTGCAACGTGCTGTCATTTTTAACATATTTAATCATTAGTAAAACAAATAAGAATTCCTTGCATTTGTTGTTATGTTACTAGATGTGCCTCCTTGGTTTAAGGTGACCCAAAGGGCATAAGAGACTAGCGGATGTTCCTATTCCATGCAAATATTTCTACAGACAATCGTTGCAGGATATTTTTTAATTCGTTTCTAAAAGTTGTATTGATTTGTTATGACTAAAATTCCTTAACTTTTAGAATATATATGTACAAACTTTTTTGGAAAATTCATTAAATTAAAACACCCGACCAAAATACTAACGAGAATATATTTCTACGAAAATAAAACATAATAAAACTTGAATATAGAATGAGTACTCCAAGCAGAGGTTTACTCGCAGAGATTCAAAAATAAGATATAAGAAAATTTAGATGTGAGGTAGAAGAAAAGATGTAAGCTAGTGCTCTGGTTAAGTGAGATAAATGATTCACTCATCCCAGGGCTGCTTGATGATGTTTAAGACTAGGGAATTCTACCAATCTTTTCTTTTTATAGCTAAGATTTTAAATGGGAGTATTTATGAGAGAAATAGAATGATAACAAATAAGAGAAATAACAAATTTTCTATTTAATTTTTTTTTAATTTCTAATTTAATCACTCATTTATAATATAATCAAATATTTTGGGTTTATAATGTCTATTGTATAATATTAAATAAATAAGCTTTCTTTACAAATATCGATGAATTGTAAAAACGAATTAAATTTATAATTCATACGTGCTGTAAATCACATTTTAATAAATTCTTTGTTATTTAATAATTAATCTTTGCTAACTTGTTTAGAACATTTAAGTATGAAAACCATTGGTTCTACATATCATAAAATTTGTCGCAATGAGCGTAACAAAACTTCAATAAATCAGTTGACACCTGTCAGGGCCACTCCAGGTGTCCTTGTAACTGTCCAAGTTGGATTAGGATAGTTTGAAACAGATTAAATTAGACTGAGGTACAAAAGCGTTTTAATCAAATCTAGTAATGGTGAAAGCTGCTCTGCCATTAATTTCATGGCTTTGAGATTGCTTGCTCTCAACCTTATACTCGATTGGCCGCACATTCGCAGAGAATGTGTATCAGAGTTTTTTTCCCAAACTTACAGATTCGGCACATCGCATCTTGTTTAATCTGTTGCATGCGCTTGTTCAATCTGCGATATCCCATCAATAGACCTACAATTATCCTAATATCCTTTCGGATATGGTTAGGTTTCTAGTGAATTGAGCAATTGTTTCTCAATAAAGAGTTTTGCCTGCCTCAGTCCTGGTGTTCTCTTCCACCATTGCAAAAGCTGGTCTTCCATCCAATTTTTGATGGTTGTTTGAATCAAATTTCTGGACAGAACGTAGAATCTATGAAAATGTTCTTCAAGCTCTGCTTGCCAGCGCATCAGCCTTTTCATTGCCAACAAATTCTGCATGTCCAGGCATTCCAGCAATTGTCAGCTTATTCTGACAATTAGGCTAACCAGACCAGTCGCGAGACTATTTTGTGGTGCCTTCCATGCAGCGGGGCTATCAGAGTTATGGCCACTCTCCACCTTACTAATCCTTGCCTGAAAATCTCCTTCAGTACAGAGATATAGCGCGACTAACTCAAATTGGAAGTTTTCGCATACTTTCTTACTCTGGCCTTAATTTTGACCTTTGGTCTACCCCTGGACTCCTGCTTCGACACCAGTCTGAATCTCGGAGCCGACTGCATTTAGTTTAACAATTGTTGTTCAATAGATTTGAAAGTAGTTTTACAATTAAGCTTACTTAACAATAATTGATGAATTGCTGAAAGTGATGTTTGAATAATAAATTATATATGTAAGGGTGTTGTGAGGAGATGCTTGGTTGTTTGATGATGATAGATAAACACTTTAAGATTGGTTTAAGATATATAATTGATATATGTATATATATATATATGATGCCAGGGACCTTTACACTTTAGACTTTAGGCTGACTCAACTGACAGGAACTGAACGTGGCTTAAGTGTATGTACGGAGGTGTGAATCAACAGAATGATGTCTGACGTGTAAGACTGAATTGAACAGAATCCTCCTTGACTGTCTCTCTCTCATATATATATCCACTGGCCGAACCTCTCCTCTCTGTGCGAGAGGGGCTGTTTCTCTCCGCTAGAGTGGATGAGTGGTGGGGATTCACTAACCCTACATTATCCCCCCTCCTGAAGTGAGGGATTGCGTCATAAGACAATGTCTTAATGTCAGGTTCACTGCAGATGCCTTAGTCTCAACTGCCTAGTCCCTAGGCTCTAGTCTTCACCACATCTGTCCTAGGCAACTAATTCTACAAGGTAAGCTAATAACTTCCAGCAAACTAGAAAAGAGCTGTTCTTTTGGATATTGTAAGGACATGGAAGATTAACAAATATTAACATAATGAGTTTGCTAGTCGATAAGGGCGCACTCTTCTTCTGCAGTGCACTCTTATTCTTTATCGCGTTCATTAAAAGAATTTCTGTAATATTTCTAAAAGTCTAAAGTCAATTATAATTTTTTCAACTTAGTTTTGCTTTAGGATTACCTACAACAACTGTTCATCAAATTTTGTGTTTTTGAGTTTAGACTGCGTCAATTAATAAACTCTTGATAAAACTTTAAATAATTATTAAAATAATAAATTCTAATTTCTGTAATAATTGAGAAATAGTTTCAATTCAGAAAACAAATGAATCATAAATTCCGTTTTATTTTTCTCGATGGTCTTGAGAACTGGTCCAGTCTAGCAATAGATCTATTAAGAACAACTACAGCAATGAACTAAATGATTTCTTGTAAATAAAGAAAAACAAATAATTTCTTAAAATGCTTTTATTTAACAAATCAATCGCAAAAATGACAAATTCAATATAACAAACAATTACAAGTGATGTTCTTTAGTTTCATGTTTATGTACAATTATAGGAACAGGTACTTTAACATATTCTGGTACTTTAACTGGATAAGGTACTTTCTTCTCGACAGGAACTGGATATGGCTTCTCTATGGTGACTGGATAAGGTTTTGGTACTTCTACTTTGTATGGTTTATCTACAGGTACTTTAACTTCATAAGGTACTGGTTTCTCAACATAGTAAGGAACCTTCTTTTCTATAGAGATTGGTACTTTGTAAGGTTTTGGTATTTCGTATGGTACCTTTACTGGATATGGAATTGTCTTTTCTACTGGATAAGGTATTTTCCTTTCCACGATATATGGTATTGGCTTCGGAATGTGCACTGGTACCGGATTGTCTACTGGTACTTTAACTGGATAAGGCACTTTCTTCTCAACCGGATATGGATGTGGTACTGGCACTTTAACCGGATATGGTATTTTCTTCTCAATGGTGATTGGATATGGTTTAGGTATGTGCACTGGTACAGGCCTATCTACCGGTACATGAACTGGATATGGTACTTTCTTCTCTACATGAACTGGATAAGGTTCTGGAACTTCCTTAGTTAAAACTATGGTTTTCACATGATGCTGCCCTTTGCTGAAGGAACCAATAGCTTCTGAACCATGTCCAAATTCTTCTAAATCTCTTTTTTCTTGTTTCTTCTCCTTTGCGGCACTGTTGTTCACTTGTTCGCTTGAACTGATAGTCAAGCCGATAAGTAACACTACACTTAGGACAACTATCTTCATGTTGAGAGATTGTATCCAGTACTGATATTATAATTCTCAGCGGCTGGATTTATATGTATTAGCCTAATAAGATGTCCGTTGCATAACTCACAATAGTGAGTACAGCGTATTGCTTGTCATTAATTCAATATATTTTAAATTAATTCAGTACATTAATAATTATGTATATATATTAATTAATGTTTACTCATTAACGATAATAGTTATGTATATGTAATCCCGTAATGACCTATAAATTTCAGTTTAATTAATAATAATTGAAAGTCACATGATTTGAATTATTTCATTAAACCCTCGATCCACCCTTAAAGTAATTAAATTCGTTATTAATTCTTGTTACATATTTTAAGAGGAGGCAGTCAAATTTTTGATATTGAATTTTCGAATTATTTCTAGGAACCCTGAATCCGGAAAAATGGTTTTTAAAAAATAGTAGTGTGGGTACTTATATGTTTATGTGTGAGTGAACAGCATAGTTAAAAAACGAAAAATCGCAAGCAAGTCCAAACTTGACATTCCGTTTGTGCATGATCATGAAATCCGACAGAAAGTTATCTGTCAAAATTTTTTCACCGGAAGTAGTTCACTGAGTGATTTTTTTTTTGCGATTTTTTTTTTTTAAAACGGCTCCATCGATTTTTTTATCAATTACATGGTTTAAACTGTGTTTATCAATTATACGTATACAGAGCTGCAAACTTTTTTCCTTAGAATTCAATTAACGGTGCTCATGGGAGAGAGATGGTGTTATGTCTTTCTCTAAAGTGTTTTTTTTTTTTTGTGTATTATACGATTCTATCGTCTAATTAGTATTGATTAGAATTAAATATGTTGTCAAAATTCAAAGTTAAGTAGGAAATCGGTTAGTAGGAAATCGGAAAGCGTTTCTTATAAACAGTTTCTTCAGTTTGCTGGGATTATCTCCATAAAAAACCGACGGATTTCATTAAATTTGATTTACTTTCTATAAAAAGTAGAGACCTATGCTTTTGCCTACAGCTTTTCCCGAGGAAGTTCATTTAAGGATCCTCCTTTTTTCTTAAAAAAACTCGTTTCATTACGTTTAGATAGCACTGAAGGGAACTAAACCTCTAAGAATATAAGTTTGAAAAAAATCTGTTATTTAAAACTGCGTACTTTGCAGTAAGAGAAAGTCGTGTGAGTGTTTCACACCAGATTTTTTTAGTTTCTCTAATGGCTGCAGGATGTATTACGATCGTGACAGATTTCCGGAATTGTATTACACCGGAAATACATGTTTGGAGGTCGCATGACTCCAAAAAAAAAAAAAAAAAATGGTTTTTAGAAAATTATCTGTATGTGTGGAGTGGGGATGAGGCAAAAACGTAAAGTTACAGGAAGCTCAAACTTGGTGTCCCATTTAGGCACTACCACAGCATCAGACACGAAGATTTCGGGGCTAAATTCATCAACCGGAAATGCTACTTTACTAAATTTTTTTTTTTCCAGTTTTTCGTGATTTACTCAAAAAAGGCTCCCAACGACTTTCTTTATCAACTACAAACAAAGAAAAAAAAAAATCTGGTGTGAAACACTCACACAACTTTCTTTTACTCCAGTTCACAAAATGATAATTGACAAATTTTATAGTTTGTGTACCAAATTTAAGGAAATTCGTCGAAAACTGAAAAAACTGTTCAGTTTTAACAATTCCAGTTCACTAATTTTCTTGAAACTCGGAATTTCCGCCATCTATTTATTTCTAACTAATATGTTTGGATGATAGAATTGTATAATCAACTAGGATAGCACTTTAATGAAAATCTAACCCCACCACTCCCCTAAAAGTGCCCTTAAATGAATTTTCCCAGGGAAATGTTTTAGATAAAAGTTGTAGATCTTTGCATGTTTAGTTTATACATGTAGTTTCAAAAAAATATTTGGAGCCATTTTTGAGAAAATTGCGAAAAATTAAATAAATCATTTAGTAAAGTGGTAAAGTAAACGCACTTCCGGTTATCCAATTTTTTTCAAACTCGGAATTTCAACAAATATTTAATTCTAATTAATTAAATTTAGATGACAGAATTGTCTAATAAACTGAAAGAGCACTTTAGATGGAAACCTAACCCCACCCCTCCCCCAAAAGTGCCCTTCAATACATTTTTCCGGAGAAATATTTCAAATAAAAGTTGTAGTTCTTTATATGTGTGATTGATGTTTGAAGTTTAAAGAAAATCGTCGGAGCCATTTTTGAGAAAATCGCAAAACAAGTAAAAAATCCAACTAGTAAAGTGGTATTCCGGTTGAGAATTTTTACAGATAATGTACTGTCAGATCACATCGTGATACCAAAACGGAATATCAAGTTTGAACTTTCTGCGATTTTTCGTTTATGAGCTATGCTGTTTCACATGTGGAGACCATTTGCTAAAAACCACTTTTTTGGACTCAGGGGACCTCAAAACGGATATTTCCGGTGAAAACTCGATATCGAAAATTTGACACGATTACAATACTTCCTCTTACTTAGGAATAAGAGAAAGTAAAAAAAAAAAACGCGCTACAACTTTAATTTGAAACATTACTGCGGGAAAATTCATCTAAAGACATTTTTTAGAGAGGGGTGTGGTTACGGTTTTTCTTTAAAGTGCTATTTCAGTTATTACACAATTCTATCATTTAAATAACATTAATTAGTATTAAATATATTGTTGAAATTCTGAGTTTCAAGAAAATCGGATGACCGAAATTACGTTTTACTAAAAGTAGTTTTTAGTTTTCTGTTATTTTCTCTAAAACGACTTCCACTATTTAATTTAAACTTTAAATATTAACTACACGTACAAAGAGCTACAACTTTTATTTGAAACATTTCTCCGGGGAAAATTCATTTAAGGTGGAACTTTTGGGGAAGTGATGCCTTTATGTTTTCCTCTAATTTACTATTTAAGTTCAACAATGTGCTATACAATTTTATCAAATAAATACTATTAAATAGCGTCAAATATTTCCAAAATTCCCAGTTTGTAGACAATCGGTTGAGCGGAAGTACGACTCTACTGAATAGGCTTTTCAGTTTTTGTGATTTTCTCCATCACAACAATGTCGACGGTTTTAAACACTAATAAGAATTATGCATGTGAAGAAAACTTGCCATTTCGCAGTAAAAGAACACCGTGTGTCGACTGTCGAGTGTTTCACACTAGATTATTTTTTTAAATTAAAATAGCAATCATATTATATTCTATTCGGGAAATCGTATTATAAACAATATTTTGCATTCTTTTCATTCTCCATTGTAAGTGAATTGAAAAAATCAATCCTAAATTATTATATCAATGTCTTTCGTCGATGATTTTTAAATCTTCTAAAGTTATTGTATTTCCATAGATTTAATTGTATGAATACTTCTTTTCATTTTACTTGCTCTACTTTTCTTTCTATAAGTAAATTTTTTGAATTTTTCTTGAAAATGGCTACAACGACTTACTTTCAACTTTGAATGCTAACTACATAGATACAAACCTTTAACTTTTATTTGAAACATTGCACCGAACAAACAGATTTTACGGTTTTGGGGGATCTATCAGTTAGGTTAAAATTTAAACTGCCACTCTTTATTAGTTTAGAAAGAGTGCGCTTCTATACTGAAGATTGAATTCTCTACCTGAATTCTTGTTACAGGGGTTTCAGTTTAGATGTCAGTTAATACTTGCAGAAGAATAATTGTTGGATATACCCATAGACTTTATATATCTTAGATAAGTGAATCATTTATCTCACTTAAATTTGTTTGTTTTTTTTCTTTAAGAATCTAGTAGTGTGGTGGAAGGAGATTTGTTTTTCTAGTATTACGATTTTGTCCATCTAAATTCTTGTTAATCACTGTCATGCTTGGGAGAGGGATGCCAAATTCATTTGACGTGTGCTTCTTAGTTTCGTTACTATTATACGAACTTTATGATAATTATATACAAACCTAATAATTTTAATAAAAATTACACTGAATTTTAGAACGCTCAGAATTTATAGAATAGAAAAGAAATAATGGAAACGTTATTATTAAATTTATTTGTTAAATTAGTTTGGAAGGAAGGGTTAGCATATTGGACTCCCACGCGGAGGACCCGGGTTCGGGTCCAGCTGTGCTACCCTTAGATTTTTTCTTCCTAAGAGCCTCTACAGCTCACTGTGCGGTGATGACAGTGTTGTCTATAACTAGAGAACACTGTCCGCAGGCAGGCAGTGCACTGAGAAGGCTCCGGGCGCCAATGACGACGAATGTTGACAATGATGAATGTTGACGCGCCTTAAATTAACAAAACAAAAAAAATTAGTTTGTAAACTCTAAAGATTCGTAAACTAAGTCAGTATGAAAAATGAATGGCTATTGTTTATGCCATCAAAAGAATATGCCCTGAAGTAAATCTAAAGTCATAACTATCAGAACGAGTAGCAAATTTTTACTCTCTTACGACTTATAAGAAGATCTGTGGCGAACAAATGTGTCAAATTGAGAATTGAGTTGTCACCAGAAATAATTTATTATTTTGAGATCCCTTGAGCACAAAATATAGTTTTTGGAATTTGATGTGCGTGTAGTGAGATTGCACGTACGTAAGTATATGTATGATGTAGTGTTTTGTGTGTGTGTGTTTGAGGTGTGTGTGTGTGTGTGTGTGTGTGTGTGTGTGTGTGACTTTGTTAACATCTGACTAAAACAAAAAATGACAGGAAGCTCATTATGCTTGATATTATATTTGAATATTGCCACAAGATTTGAAACGACGATTTCGGTGCAAATCTTTAATCCGGAAATAATTTTTCTATTCTACAGTGAAATACAGTCAATTCCCCTATGAAATATTTGCCTCTTCCGTCCCAAAGTTCACCACTCCATTTAATGATGTTACTTTTAAACATACATACGATTAAAATACAAGCACTGGATAGTGATGTTCGAAATGAAGAATAGGAATTTATATCTGATTATTATTTGTTTTTTTACATTTTCCTTCTCCTGGTAAGAGGCAGTATTGTCAAATTTCCGAAATCGAGTTTTCACCAGAAATACACGTTTAAAGGTACCCTGAGTTTGAAAAAGTGGTTTTTAGAAATTTGACAAAGTTTATTAACGTAATTAACGTCAACGTCAACTTTAAAAACTGGAAATGATAAAATGCAATCTTGATATTTCGCCTATATATTTCCAGTATGGAACCTGATAATGAGATTTTCAACAAAATCGGTCAACCGAGAGCACTAGTTTATTGAATGGATTCTTATATATTTGCGATTTTCACAAAAAAATAGCTCCAAGTATTTCTTTATATTTGTAACACTAACTATATTAATATATGAAGTGATATATCTCTTTTATTTTTACCATATCAGGAAACAGTAATATTAGTAGGGTTTAAGAGGAAGGAATGAGTTGTTACTTTCCACTAAAGTGTTACTTTAGTTTATTATATAAATTTTATAATATACTATATAATATTAATTAGAATGAAATGTGTTGCGAACTTTGAAAAAAATCGATTGACCAAGAGTGAGTACTTTACTAACACTTCTATTTTTTAGCGATTTTCTCCATAGTATTATACCAAGGCATTTGTTAAGCTTGGTACAAAAACTATACATATATAGAGGACCTGTCACTTTTAGTTAATATTTTTTCCGACTAGTTTTATTTAAGGAAGGTTTTGGGGAAGGGATTTGAGGTTGTGATTTCCTAAAAAGAAAAGTAACTATACATTTAGTAAACATTATAAGTCTGAAGAAATTTTGTCAATAATATAACTATGTAAATTACAGTAAGAGAAAGTCATGTGAGTGTTTCACACTAGATTAGTTGTTCATATGTTTGCGATTTATTTAAAAAACAGCTTTAGTGATTTTTCTTGGATACTCTGTATGCACACTACAAAATTTGAAAATTCGAAATAATTAACTAGTTTATTATTTTATTTTTTTTTTTAACCGGAAGTATCTACTGTTTATTTTTCTGGTCAAATTGAGCTGAGGTTTGCCGGAGAACAGGTGAAATAAAGTTTCCCTCTAAAAAGCCATTACCACCATATTATGTTCTATCAAAAACTTTACAAGGATGTAGTGGAATCGTTTATTGTGTTTCCTATGGTATGTAGTAGATGTCTTGAAGAGGGCGGAAGTTAGTTTAGTGATTTTTGGAAGTTAGTGCTCGAATTACTAATACTGAATTTATAAAAATAGACTATATTTTCAGTAATTTAAAAGTGAAAAATGGTAACTATTAAAATGAAATACTTAGAAATAAATAAGAGATAAACAACAAATAATTTAAAATGATTAAAATAAATAAACTAAGATGCACAACTATGAAAATAAGTATAAGCAAAACCTGTATAGGGACGCGAAACTGCTGCTCGTATAAATATGTGCTCGTATATGATTATCTAATGACGTACTGGTATATAATGATCTACTGACGTACTCGTGTATCATGATCTAATGAAGTATTGGTATATAATGATCCCCTCTTCCAATGGGGCGAAGTTTATATTAGTGTTAGCAACACTCACACCAAGACATCTGTCCTAGTGTGCCTTAAAGGTACTAGCTGGGATTTTTTTCAAAACCTGTTTAACCGAAAGCACTCAGTATTCGTTTTTTACAGCAATTAGAGTTCAGAACTAAAAGAACTAAGATGTAGAGTTCCTCAAGGATCTATCCTTGGGCCACTTCTCTTCCTAATTTTTACAAATAACTTAGGACTATTATTTCCTGGAAAATGTATTCTGTACGCTGATGACATGACTCTGATTGCTAGTGATGGGGATGTGACTGAGGCAACTATGGTGGCCAACCAAAATATTTCACTTTTGGAAAATTGGTTAGACGAAAATGAATTAATCTTGAATGAAGTTTATTGAAAATGGAGAAAATGAAAAAAAAAGTATTTAGTCTAACTCACAAGATTAATGAAGAGTCTGTCATCTTCTTGGGTACAACGCTTAATAGTAAACTCACTTGGAGATCATCATATATTAGCTTGAGTAGTCGGTTGGCTCAAACTATTGTCATGCTGAGAAAACTGAGAGAAGAGGTTGAGTTTTCCATTCCCAGCATGACCTATGGCATTGAGCTATGGTGTGCTTCATCTGATGCTGCGTAATTTTTAAGCTTCAAAAAAAAAGCTGTTAAGTGATGAAGAAAAAACGATCTCGCGACACTTGTAGGCCTTAGCTTCAGAAACTTGGTTTGATGATTTGTCACCGGTTTTTGCTTTTAAACATACACTGAAACAAAAAGTAACCAAAAACAAACAAATCATAGAGATCAGAGACATTTTCCGTGGTAGCCTGCTTCATTTTGTGGTCATCGACCGGTTCGCCCATCTTCAGGATCTTTGTGGCGTTCGCCCATCTTCAGGATGCGTTGTTCAGACAGTGTGACAACACAGACTTGCACAGAGCAAACTTCCGCAAGCTCCAGAGGAAAATGTCTCTGATGCTTTCCAGCTCTGCGGAACCCCACCACAACAAATCAGAAAGATGTTACACCCATATGGCACCGAAAATAATGAAAATCTTGACATATCTTTTAAGAGACTGGAGAGATCCAAACAAACTCCTGGCACTATATCGAAGAAAATTTATAATAGCATTCCGGAGGAAATACGCCAACTGGTGCTAAACAAATTTAAAATAGTAATGAATTCGTTCTTGATAAGAAACTAATTTTATGATTTGAACGAGTTCACAGAGCACAAGTGGACTGTTGAACATTACCAAGTGAACTGACACAGTGTATGGTTCACCTATATTATGTTATTTTATTAAATAGGTCAATAGTAAAGCTAAATTTTATTGTAAGTTGTTAATTTATTTGTTAGTCTTTAAATGATTAGTTTTGTTTGTTGTCATCATACAGTAGATGACCTTGACATACCTTTTGTATATATAATATGTACAGGTCAGTAATAAATAAATAAATAAATAAAAGGTTTTGCAGTTTAGTGGCCACTTTTTTTATACATTAAGAGCAACTTTTTCTTAATCAAAACTGAGTGGTTAATTATATGAATACAATATCCATGAAGTGTCTGGGAGATTGGGACGTTTTTTCGTCACAGAATAAGCTGAGATATCGATAATTTTTAACTTAAATATTGTAGTCCTTGAAAGGTCTATTTATTTGTAAGCGTTCGGCTGGCCTTCTATCTCTCTCTTGCAGTAGGGAGGAATTTTTCAGAAGAGCACTGTGGTCACACTTTGTCTAATACTAATTCTATTTGGCAAGAGCTGCTTCCAGACCATATATTTGACAAGAGTATAGAATTTATTAAAAGTTGTGGCTAAATAAATTTTAAAGTCGATTTCTTTAGCTAAACTATCCAGCAATACCTACTATCCCTACATGAACATTAACTATTGTAATTTTAATTTCTTATTTATGATTAATTTGATTAAAGATGATTAGTTGGTTTTATTAACAAGCATATTTTTTTGTTAATATTTCTCAATCAGGTTTAATAACAATATTTTACTTCACTTCATCACTGTCATCCATTAATTTAATTACTATTTTTATAATTATTAATTTAATTACTTTCTATTATTTAATAAAGAAATTTAGTTGCTTATCTAAACATTTTTGTTTCTTAAACATTTTTTGAGAAATCCCCATTTACATACATTTATGTAATTCTAAAAATTTACATCACTCGTATGTGAATAACAAGTTTCTAATTTTGCTATCATTTTATTTTTGTTGTCCAACAAACAATAATTACTTGGACAAGTATTATGTTCACTGGTGGCCACTCTTTCTTAATTAGACTGTGATTATCTAATTAGATAGCATAAAAGCAGTGTACTTTTGCAGGAAAGTATTTTTTTCCCAGATTTTAAACAATTATTTCATGTATTCCAAGGAAACATTCAATATCTGATACAACAAAATTGTAATTCATTTTGTCGTGAATATCAGGTGTTAATATTATTTATATTTTTATTTATAATTTTATTGGACTACCAATTGTGTCCAGCTTTAACACTATTTAAAAAACCATGTTTCTGATATATCATTAGAGAAAGTATTCTATCATTTTTTACAAGTAAAAATATATTATAATTTCTGTGAGTAAATAAATTTAGAAGTTGAAAAGAAAGAAATTATAAAGCCAAAGTAGAAGGTCATTTTTATCTTTTTTCCCGCCATCTATTTACATATTGTTTCATGATCAATTTGTTTGAGCTGGAGTTCTCAAATATGTTAAATCTCGCCCATTAATATAATAGTCTCAAGAAATGCTTGATTAATTACGATTATTATTCAAAGGAAAAATGCAATATCAGAGATTCATGGAAAATATCTTCAATGTTTTTGAAGTCCCTGATAGTTCCTCACATAAGTGAAGTATTATAATGTCTATTTCATCAGGCGAGCTTCAATTACCAATTAAGGTGGTCCAATTACCAAATTAAGGTGTCATGGAAGGGGACGGAAGCTACTTTATCATTAACTTTTTTTTTTTAACGAATATAAAATTTACCAGTTATACGCGGGACTCGAACTGGGGACCTCCCACTTACAAGTCCATGCTCGTAACCACTACACCAACAATCGCTCCTTAGTTCTCATATTGACACGGAACCATCGAAACTCTTAGTAAATTCTCTATTATTATAACATTGGCCATTTATATATAATTATTTTCTGCAGCTGCAAATAAAATGTCACGACTGGAAAGAATGAAGGTAATCTCTCTCCAGTTTTGCCGTTATAAAAGTGACAGTGCTCTGATATTCATTAAATAAAGAAAGTCCGAAAGTAATCATAGTGTAGGTTTATTTCCTCACCAAACAAACATTCCACCTAATATTAACAGTTTTGTTACTTTAATCTTCAAATAATAAAGAGAATATATATAAAATAGTGATAAATATTTACATATTAGTCCAACCAATACAATAGAGCTGTTAAACTGAAACTGGTAGTAAAATTCTAAAGAAATTAAAACTAGTTCATTCACTTTGATGTTCATAAGGTTTTTAGTGAAATTAACTGTAGTAAAAATGTAAAGTGAACTATTCCGTTCAACTTTATAGCCATTACATGTAAATAAATATAAGTACTATCTCGTAAAATAATCTCCTATGTTGAATTCAAAGAACTATACTTTATTGTAGTATATACAACAAATAAAGATTTAGTAACCCAATTGGAAATCTACATATATACCAATTTGCTAGTTAAATTTTATACTGATTGAGCGGGTGGAATGTATTTTTTCTGTCGTTATAATATCTTTAATGTTTATATATACGTGATAATGTTTCATTACTTAAAATATTTACTGTTGCAATGCTAATAAAATTACTGACTTTTTGCTTTATACTTCTTCTTCAATAGAGCGCAACCAGAGTGATAAAATGATCTCACATTATAAATTATGTTTAATTTTTTTTTTTATAAAAAAAATATATGTGTTTCATTATGTTTCAAACACACGTTGTTGGTGTCTAGACATTTGGAGAAATTCAATTGTGCCACATAAAACCTTTAATTATAATCAATAAATTATTGATTAATTTAGTCAGCATCCAAAATTCATCCTAAAGGAGTTCATGAATGGATTTCATGTTTTCTTCTATAAATTCGGAACTTTTAAAATTAACTCTCTCTGACGATAAAAGTCTTCGTTTTTGTTTCTTTAGTGTGGGGCACATTGTCCATTTGTGCTGTTAATTAATCAAAAATTTGTAATACAAAAGGAATAATAAAAAAAATAAGACAAAATTCTAAATTTTATACAAAAAATTTATTTATAAAACAAAAAGTTAATGTACATAAAACTAGTCACCTGAATACATTTACAAATAAATGATCAATAATGTTACCAACCATGGTGTCCCAGACTTTCAAAACCGTGATGCTCTAGACCATGATGTTCAAACTCATGATGTGTTTCAATTACTGGTTTATGCACTACCACAGGTACAGGAACTTTAACATATTCTGGTACTTTAACAGGATATGGTACTTTCTTTTCGACATGAACTGGATATGGCTTCTCTACGGTGACTGGATAAGGTTTTGGTACTTCAACCTTGTATGGTTTATCAACAGGTACTTTAACTTCATAAGGCACTGGTTTCTCAACATAATAAGGTACCTTCTTTTCAACAGTGAATGGTACTTTGTATGGCCTTGGGACATCATATGGTACTTTTACTGGGTAGGGAATTGTCTTTTCTACTGGATAAGGCACTTTCTTTTCCACGATATACGGTACTGGTTTAGAGATATGCACTGGTACTGGATGGTTTACTGGTACTTTAACTGGGTAAGGCACTGTCTTTTCAACGGGGTATGGATGTGGTACTGGCACTTTAACTGGATACGGTATTTTCTTCTCAATGGTGACTGGGTATGGCTTAGGTATGTGCACTGGTACAGGCCTGTGTATCGGTACATGAACTGGATAGGGAACTTTCTTCTCTACATGAACTGGATAAGGTACCGGTACTTCCTTAGTTAGGGTGATAGTCTTCACCTCTTCATGATGTCCTCCACCACCAAATCCACCAGAACCTCCAAATCCTCCTCCAAAACTATGTTCACCAAAACTGTGCTCTCCAAAACCACCTTCGAAACCATGGCCAAATTCTTCTATTCCTCTTTTTTCTTGTTTCTTCACTTCTGTTCCATTATTGTTGACTTCTTCGCTTGAACAAAACGCCAAGCCGATAAGTAACACTGAACTAATGAAAACTAACTTCATGTTTTGAGATTGTAACCTGTACTGATAATTTCAAACACTTTCCGCTGTATTTATATTTATCCACCATTATTATAAAGCCGTATTACACAACTATAACTCTCCATTAATATTACCGTCACTCTCGTCACACATACGTACTCACTGTACCTTACATGCATTCTAGGGCTATAAGATAATTTGCACTTTTATCTGTATACAATCGCTTCCTTTTTTTTTAATGTAGTAATATTTCTAATTAATTATTCCATTCTTAGCACTATATTAGATTAAATTTTAACATTATTAGACCATGTAACTTATTATGAATGCGAGGTATTTGAACATTATTTGTTCATTTATTGCCTTGAAATGTATATCTCTTTAATAAATGGCGCAATTTACAATTAAATAATAATTCAAATATCATTTTTAATAATGCTGTTATAAAAAAAACAAAAACAAAGATGAACTTAGCAGTTCATATAGTATTATTATTTTAATTTCTTTTAATTATTCTTCTTTTGTAATGACATTTGGATAATTCTTATTTATAGGGCGTACTCCCTTCTTCATATCTTGCCTTCTGAATCAAGGTTCTTTCACCTGCCACCAATGTCTCTTGTCACCCACCACCTCCTTAAATCCAATTTAATCCTAATATTACCTTATAGGTCTTTCGCTTCTTCTGCTTTCGTTGGGGTTCCAATTTTTAATTTACCCAGTTCACTTTTCCTCTTTCATTCTCATTACATGACGATACCATATAAACTTCCTTTTTGCATTCTCTATCTTATAATAATAATAATAATAATAATAATAATAATAATAATAATAATTTATGAAATATTACATATTACAGGGAGTCTGGTTTGTTTTGACATACAATATATAAACAAAAAAAAAGAAAAAAAAGAAAACATTCTTAGATTAAAATGAAATAAGTAAGCAAATAAATACCTGAGATAACTAAATAAATACAAATCTACTCATTAAAAATAAAAGATCTTAATTTCAAAACCCCACTAATGAAATAATATACATGGTTGCATTTTTCTGCACTATTAATGTCCAAAATATTTAATACATTGTCTCTTAAAGAGGATTGTGGCAAAATATAATTTCTGAGAAACCTTTCTCTATATGGGTTATATACTGGGCATTCCAACAAAATATGATCGAGGGTTTCCAACTTGTACATGTTACAAACAGTGCACAGTTCCTCTATGTTTATTGAGTATGATGTGCCATTAATAAACAGTTTAATATTAGTTCTATTACATAATCTTAGTTGTATAATAGCCCTTTGCTTTTTGATTGGCATATTTGAGACATAAAATATACCATTGCCAAATGGGCACTTATATATCTCGCTATAACTGCTATTCATAATTCTATATGCATCTTCACTGAGATCACGATTGGCCCATCTCTTCAGTATATCATTATATTCTCTCCTTACGATACTAATCTTAGCGACCTTTTTTAAAAATCTATTTCACCTGCCAAAGTGCACTCCGCATCATTTCATTCGTATGGAAATGGGTTGCCATTCTCTCAGTTTGTCAGTTCTCAGACGGGTGTTGAACTGGTGGACTCAATTACTAACAATGTCACCTGACGAATATCTATCTTATAGTTATCCTTAACTCCATCATATTTCTTATTCCTTACTCGGTTATCCTAGTTTTTCTTAAGGACCTCCACCTTAAGACCATTTTTACATTTTTACATTCAGTTTTAGGATACATATTATAGGATGCTCTCTATAAGGCCGGAGTCAACATCCGGAAAATTCTAATTCACCAGCAGTTGATAGCTTCATCGTTCTACCATTACATATTTTCTTTCATGCTGTCACAATTTTCACAATGTCTATAAAGGTTAAGTAAATTTTATATTTTAAGTAAATTAAGTACATTTTTAACTTAAAATTTATCAATTATTCTTCGCCCAATAATATTGCATTATCTATCTGCACATATTTTTTCATGAATTGTAGCATACGTCTCAAATTATTCACTGCCCAATTTTTTTTTTTTTCCTATACTCATCATTATTAGATTTATTTCATATGAATCTGCATTACCATACTTGTTTACCTGAATGTAACTATATTTTATAGCAATGCTTCTTCTCAACCCCATAGCGTAACTTATAACAGCAATTTGAATATAGCCTAAGTCACAAATAACACCATAACCTCTAAAATAAATGTATTTCTGGATAAATATGTCGAATAAAAGTGATAGGTTTATATCGGGAGCAGGAAATATTCCATGTTCAAAGAAAACGGTTGGAGCTACTTTCACGAAAATTGCAATAAACTCAGAGTGAATCTATTCTGTAAAGTCGCATTGCGGGATGAACACTTTACATCTTGCTTGAAATGTGGTATTCTAGCAACGCTTATAATATTCCTTAATAGAATAATAACTTATAACAAATATATTCTAATAACACTTTGGAGGAATATACTACTTGTTGCTGTCCCAGATCATTCCAGAAATCAAGTTTCCTAGAAAAATATTATAAATAAAACTAATAGACTTATGTGATCTAGATGGTATACGTACTGTAGAATAAATAATTGGAGTCATTTTGGAAAAAAATCCCTTAAAACTGGAAAAAGTCAACGGTAAATTCGCATTTATGGTGGTGGATTTGAAACCTTCATATCAGTTGCGATGATGGTTTACCTATCAAGTTGGGTTTCCAGCGATTTTGCATTTTGAAAAATTTTATACACACTACACCTCACAATCAAATACATACAGACCATTGCCTCAAAATTCTTTTTTTATACTCAGGGGGCCTCAAAACATGTGTTTCCGAAATCCAATATTTAACGGTGCAACAAACCGTAAAACTTCCTCTAAGCTCTAAGGAGGATAGCTGAGTGGTTAAAGCGCGTCCGCAGTGCTAAGGTGTATTCTAGAATGGTTCGAATCCCGGACTTAGCTTGAATTTTATTTGCTGTATTAATACGACAACCATAAAATAAAAGTAAAGTAAAGTAATGCAAAGTATGTTTGATATCCGCTTCCGTTCGCGACAACTGATCGGTAGATGGACATAAGAGAAAATAAATAAATAAATAATACAAACTCTTTGAGGGCAATGTATTACATCCGTCTGCCGAGTTGCTATTACGAATTATTAATGGCTTAAAACTGCAACTAAATGTGGAACATATAAAAATAGGATAAAGTAAAATAAAAATAATATTAAAACAGAAAAAAAAAATAAAAATGAAAACGATTTATAATCAGAAATAAAATTCATTAATAATTATTCTCCTATAAAATGAATAATGGTTTCTATTTCTTTTAGATTATACAATGTGCAGTTTTGGTCAGCTTCTGGATCAAAGGGCCTAAAATTTAAATTGAACGACTCTGATCTGGTTTTTATTATTAGGCGGGCATCTTTGAAACTATAATTATAGGGGTATTCCCATTTATCGTAGTCTAACTTCGGATAGATAACATGGCGCCGTCCTTCTCTCGCCCTAGAGATATCATTCTCTCTCTCTTTAATATATCCAGAAAACTATTTAAATTATTTCTCCAGTTGTCATAATTTTCTAGATTGAATGGAGATATTTCCAGTTGATGACAAATGTTATGCCAATCCTTGAACCACAAGATTTTTTTAGAGATAATTTTCTTGGCTATTAGTTTGGGTAGCCTACCGGGTAGATGGACATAAAGTTTGCCTGAAAAAATAGGCCTACAAGTAATAGGTACTAATGTTTTTTTATTTACTTTGCCTTAAGCAGTCAGAAAGTAAAAGTATCTGATACAACAATATTATTCCATCCTCATCTTTATATTCGTTTTGATTCCCCTTCGTATG
Source organism: Triatoma infestans (assembly GCA_011037195.1). Classification (NCBI taxonomy): domain Eukaryota; kingdom Metazoa; phylum Arthropoda; class Insecta; order Hemiptera; family Reduviidae; genus Triatoma; species Triatoma infestans. Next base: position 39,727 of record JAAEAF010005329.1, on the reverse strand, counting down.
TCTTAGTGGGAATTGTTGAAGAAATAGAAGTAAACATCCCTGATGAGAGCATGTGGCTTTAACGTGCTTAAAAAAACATACTAGCAGTTTATGAAATAATTCTAGTGATCTGTGATAAAGTATTGAGAAGTAATGTCAGAATTCCAGCCACTTTTCGCACACTATTGGTGGTCACGTCTGAAGCCTATAATTTAGAGCATTTTCATAATTGACCATATTTAGGCAGGAATAGTGATAAATTAAGGCACTCCTGTACACTTCCAACACTGAGAATCATGTGCAACTATTTTTTAGTACCTTTTTATTTGTCATCTGCGACTCTCATTTGCGACTTTATTTAATGGTGCAAGCAGTAAATAAGCTAAAGACGATAAATGGCGTGGGTTGGGTCGTTACTATGAGCAACCAGGAGGATTATTTTGGCAATATTCTTGCTGCCTAAATTCCCTCCCTTTTTGATTGACGGGGTCGCTCTTTGTAATTGTCGCCAGCTGGTTCCCAAGCTTTGTGTGTAGCCGTTTTTTCTTCACTTGCTTTTCATATATCTATAGAGTTGTTTCTCCGTGTTTTGTGCATCTGTGAAATTAACTGTTTGATCTGCTTCTAGTAATTTCCGCTTCTCTAATTACTACAGTTAATTATTCATCATCGCTTTTGCTTGGTGTTTGGTTGTTTATTGCAACTTTACTCTAATTTCCTTTTCATCTTCTGCTTTTTCGTTTCTGTTACATTCAGCCCCGCATTCTTCTCTAACACCAAAACGAATACCCAGTTAATCCCGCATCTAGCCTGCAATGGGTATCTGTTGCATGCAGTTACTTGGAGAGTAGCGACCCCACGGGATACCGCAGCTCAGTACTCCATGCACTACATCAGAACAATACAAAATACACTTAAACTACATATACTTTACAGACAAGGACAAACACAGTACACAAACTAGGGTCTACGTCCCTAGTTGTTTGGCGAAAGCCAAGGGAGAAGGAGAGGATTAGCTCAGTGGTAACGCGCTGGACTAGCAACGCGGAGGTCCCAGGTTCGAATCCAGCATGCTGCTCTTAGATTTTTCTTCCTAGGAGTCTCTATCCGGTGATGGGCTATGTGTCTGTAACTAGAGAACGCTGCTTGGAGGCCGGCTGTGGATTAGAGAAGGGTCCGGGGGGGACACAATAGATCTTTCAGGTCGCAGTGCATTAATCCCCTACAACAATCTACAATCTAATCTAGAATCTAGTTGCAGTTTTTTTTTTAGCTTTTATCACTTCCAATATCTTCGCATCTCATCTTCTTAAAAGGTTAGTCAATTTCTTTTATTAATAAATGTATCATATATTTTTGTATCACCCCGCGTATGATAGTTTTGTATAAGTTCCAAGCTTTTGCACGCATCTGTTTTACTCATCTTCTAGGTTTGAGTTCTTCACTCAAACAGCTAAATGTATTGTATGGTATCATCCCTTATGTGATAGATAACGGGGCCAGCGGCCTCCTCAGTCACCTTTGAGGATTTAAACGAAGTTGGTTGATAAGAAGTTAGCTGCTCACATAGAATATGATGGAATATGATATGATTTCTATGGAATTTATTGTAGCAAGATTTTGCAAGTTCAAATAAAAGTGAAATCTTGACTTCTTTGTAAATATAATAAGTAGGATTAATAAAATAAAACAGAATATTTCATTGTGGCAGAAGACTTTATATTGAAGAGTTTCAAATGTGTTATTAGACTTTTAAATTGAACCATAAAATTCAATTCCATATCATACAGTGATAGAATAAATAGACATTTGTCTCCAATTTTCACGAGTGAGTGCGCAACTTTTTTAATTAATTTAATTAGTAATTCTCATTCATAAAGATCTTCATTAATTTTGGTTGAAAAAAGAAGCATACGATATGAAACAAAAAGTATGACTGGACTTGGGGATTATAGATATAAATTAATAATAATAATAATAACCATTAGAATTTACCAATCGGGACGATCTTGTGGTAAAAATTGTTCCACCAGCAATTGGCATTTAGAAGTAGGTTTATAAATGGTAAATTGGATCCATATTAAAGTATAAAGCAGCGCCTGTTTGTGAAGATCAGAACTACCACTTCTATTATGACAGGTCTGTGCTGACTGACAGAGCGATCCACCATAATGGACCGGACATCATACTAGAGGACAAACTAAAAAAAGCAAGTATATTATATAGTCGATATATACGACGAATAATCGTAGGAATCTGAAAAATTCCTGAATTTCATTCTGGTATCTATCTCCACCGCATCTGATACAAAGGTTCCGGTCAAAATAACATTTACATTTTTATTTTAATTACATTTACATATTCTTTCAATTTCTATTTATTTATTTTTTTATAAGATTAAATTTGCAAAATAAATTGAGAAAGTTCTTCTTATCATGAAACTTTTACCCGCCTGTGTCGTGCAAACGGTGCTTTGTATAAATTGATTTAAATTTCTAGATTGTAGAAGGCTGTGGTTTTTGTTGAAAATTTTTTTTATTCAAATATATTATATTATTATAACTAGATTTATTAATTATTCAATGAAATTTTATGATTTTTAATTGCTGATAAAATTATCAGTAATGAAACACAGACTTTGCCCATATTTGTAACCAGTCCAGTAATCCGTTACTCTGAGAAATTAGGTTAAGCTGACTTTAGATAACTCTTTACTAGATTTAATTTTTTATAGTTACTGATCGTCTAGTCGTCAAAAAAGCTTCCTCTTCCTGTGTATTAGAACATACTGAGAGAAATTAGAAAATCTTAATATTGATTTCAACAGTACTGTAGTGAAGTTTGAAAAATGTCTAACGAATAGTTTTTCTCGCTATCCGTTAAACAATAATTACAGTTTTAATAGATTCTATTCGAATACATAGGTGTAACTGGAGTGAATAAAGAAAAAGACATTCGCGTCACATGACAGGGTGGACTCTAATATTACAAACAATCGTTACAGCAATTCTATGAATAAAGTAAATAAGCTCCAAAATTTTCCTAAATAGCTGCTTCATTTTGTGGTCAACGACCGGTTTTGGCCGTTCACTAATCCTGAATAATGGCAAAATAAAACAGCAAGAACGGAAAATGTCTTTGATGTTTGTATTTCAGATTTGCGGATCCAAAACGATAACTCAAGCATATAACCGATCTGTTTATATCTACTTATTATTTCAAAAAGTATTTCAACTTTTTCAAAGAACCTCAGGATTATCAGAACTTTTTAATAAATGCAATAAAATCTTTGTATACCAACTCTTTCGCTAGTTTTTCTTGCATAAAGTAATTTAAGAGGAAGTTCTACTAGGAGGGCTCTCGTCCCCCTTAGAAAAAGTTATCCCTAAGAAGCCTCCCCCAGCAATCTACCGGTCTGACTGCATAGGTTAAGACGTCCTTAATCTCCCCAGCATTCCTTTAAGAGTGTTGACTTCCCAAATATGTGGAGCCTAGAAGGGAAACGTTGGGAATGACGTAGATATTGGTATACCGTTTCACTAACTTCATCGTCCTAATGGATTAAACATTTTCCTTTTTTGTGTAAATGACATGCTACTTAAGGCTGTACAGTCAATACATCTACCAAGACACTCAATTGTATCCTATTCAGGGACAGAAGATACATTAAGTCTTGCCTGACTGATATATTTTATAAATCTCAGCCTGGAGACCCTTCTATGGATCTTCTAGTGCTTCTCCAATTACCTTTACCTCTATTATTTGACTTCCATGTTGGAAAATTGCTTGATGACGATAGTTAATGTTGGCTAGGGACAACAAAACGTTAATTAGGATCTCAGCTTAGCAAACTCGTCCGACCTCGCATCATCTATCATATCATCTGTACCCCTATATGTCAATATTTCTATATTTTCGGCAATGCTGCCAGCATGTTGACGGCCACTTATTTATGGCAACTAAAAAAACTAAAATGTTGCTTTTCTAATGCACCTTTAGACTTTCTCTTGCTAGGAGCTTCTACAGCTCACTGTCCGGAGGTCGGCTCCGACAGCAAACAGACTTACCCATTAATGTGCACTACCTCTAAATAGAAGTTGTTCAGACATCGAAAAGTTTGTAATTAATTTAATTTGTTATTAAATGCTTATTCTGTTATAAAAGAGCACCAATACCAATGTTTTCTGCTTCAGTGTTACTGTAAAGCAGTGGAATCGTCTATGATCTTGTGCATCATCCAGTTGACAAGCCAGCTCATCATGTTTAGTGATACTTTCTTTTACGCCTAGTAAGAGGTTTGTTTTAACTAAATATGTCAAAACGAAAAATCGCTGGAAGTTCAAACTTGATATTCCGTCTAGGTGACCCGATGAATACCATCGGGTCTGACATGAAGGTTTCGGGCAAAATCTATCGATCGAAAGTCCAACTTTACAGAGGGTCTTTAGCGATTTTCTCAAAAAAGGCATTCAGTGATTTTCTTTAATATTCGCTTACTATCTACACATATAAATACCTATAGCTTCTATTTGTAATATTTTCCGGGAAAAAGGGTTCTGACGAAAAAATAGCGTTATGCTTTCCTCTAAAGTACCACTTCAGTAAAATGTATTCATTAGAATGTTGAAAGAATTCCAAAATTGCAGTAAATCATTAACTGAAAATACGATTTTATAGAATACGAATTTGCCCCCAGCTCTGCTAGAGTTAACATGTGAATCCTATCGGTCTCTTATTTTTGATAAAATACTGTGGTTTTGGTTGCAAGAATGTTCTTAGTTTTTGTGCAGTATTTAAAGAATAGTTGTTTTTTTTAAGTTTATATTATATATTCTAGTTTTTTTAATTAATAAAAATAAAAATAATAAATTTATTTCTGCGTATAAAGTAATACAAATACTTGTCGCAGGGAGTTGGAATAATTCAATATATACGTTATAAAATATTACATTTTAAATGCATGAAAAAGAAAAGAAAATCTAGAAGCTAACTACAAGAAAAAAAAATAAATAAATAAATAAATGAAGTAGAAATAATACTACAAATTCAACACTAATACATGTTGGTTTATATCTCTGATTGACTGTGAGACCAAAATTATATATAATTCTCAATTAAACAAGAACCAATAAATTCAAATAAAATACATTCTTTTCTCCCTCTCTTGCGACAAAGACTGGATAATACAGCATAAGAGAAAGTAAAACTTAAAAAGAAAACATAAATGACTGAATTCTAGTGATGTCCGTACTTGTTGTGGCCCTCTTACTGTTACATATGCTAATGAAGTACAATTAATTAATTTTTATCATCTTATTAAATTAATACAACTGTAACAAAATGAAAAAATGCTATTTACACAATGAGTATCAGTAATAATTAACAGATCAGCAATATTCTCATGGATCACAAATTCTGAAAGATATCTATCTCTATGATCTCAAAATCTCGAACACTTAAAAAGAAAGTGAGCTAAATCATTGTTGCCATTATTACAAAATTGACACACATTTTCAGGAAAAATATCAATTTTGTTTGAGCCTATTTTCAAAGAGAATCGTTTTTTATTCGACAATCTAAGTTGTGCGACTACTCTTAATTTTTCTATACTACCAATTAATTCTAAATAAGATTCTGCAGATGGCTCCAGTGCACTTATTTTCCTGTAAAAGTTGTTGAAGGAAGATTTTACAGCAAAATCAACATCACAACTAAACATGTGATTTTTATAAGAGGCAATCAGGTCATTTTTATACTTTAATATATCTGTTACATTCGATATTGTGATTAAATGTTCATAACCGATTACATTTAAATGAGTCCGTAAAACAGATACCCAGTTAAATGGTAATGTAAAATTAGATTCTAACTCTAATAGCCTTGAGAAACACAATTTCGGGAGTCGGTCATCAGACATGCTTAGAATAGCCACCCACCAACCAATAGCTCTTTTAAAGATTCTAAACTTAGTATGAGTCCGGCCACACTCTAGTTAGTTTTTTTAATTAAGTTAAAGTGGCAAATTTAATGAATTTTTAATTTACTTTTTCTTGAAGAATATCTTACAATTGTAGAGACATTCGAATTAAGTGGGGAGTGTATGCACAGGTAACTGGAGTGGGACAGTTATCAAGTTCAGTATTGTACTCACTACTCTTTCTTATCATATCAACAAGAGCCAGCTGATTGAACACACTTTTAATTTAACTTAATTTCTTCTAAAAAATTTTACGATCATTATTTAATTTATATTTCTATTTTTCCCTTTAAATGGCCGAAATAAATATTAAGGAGGCAGTAGCAGAAATATTAGACCAATTCAAAATATGGAACTTAAGTTTGACGATTATAAAAAATCAGTGAATGAATCTAATGTAAAAATGATTTCAGAATTAATAGAAAGTACTAAAATCGTGAAAAATAAAGTGACTGACTTCGAAAAAAGAATTGTATTTTTAGAGAAAACTACTACTGAAACTAATGTTGCATCTGGTGTTAGTAACTCTGAGGATAGACCAAAAAAAAAAAATATAATTATCTACAACGCAGCGAGCGAAGGTAGGGAAAACTTAACTCAATTGGAGCACATTGTTCTATCATTAAAGACAAATTACGGTTGGATATAACTCCAAAAGATATAGATTATATAAGAATATTTGACAGAAGTGAAACTGAAAAACCTAATTTAATAAGATTAATTTGCTTCAGAACTAAAATAGAAATTTTTGCGAAATTGTTATAAACTTCGTGGCTTAGAATATTCAGTTTCACAAGACTTCCCTGTACGTGACGTCAAATAAGAAGTGAACTTTGGAATTAAAAAAAATGGCGATTGAAAACAAAAAAAGGGCATTGCTGAGGTATGATAAATTACTTATTGAAGAGAAATTATTTATTATGGAAGAATTGAAGGAATTAAGCCAATCAATTAGGAAAGGAGACTTAGCTTCAAGCATTGAGGAGGAAGGTTTGGGAAGTGAGTGTAACGAGAGAAAACAAGGTAGGAGCCAAAATAAGAATAAATATGATCCTGGTTCGTTGAGCTGGATGAAAAGAAAAGAGATGGACATAAAGGAGAATCCGGGACTTCAGACAATATCAGGCAGAAAGGAAGTAACCAGATATAAGCGACCGAAGATCCATTCGAGCCCAGAATTGCAGAAAAAGAACGCGACAAGGACGAAGGAAACGGCAATGGAAAAATTGATACTTGAAAAATTGAAACTAAGGAAAATTAAGTCTGTAGTTCGTGATATTAGATTACTTCCACAGCCATAAAGATATATAAGTAATAAGAATAATAATAGTGGTTCTCCTGTGCTGCCCTTAGATTTTTCTTCCTAGGAGCCTCTACAGCTCACTGTCCGGTGATGGACAGTGCTGTCTGTAACGAGAGAACACTATCCAGAGGCCGGCAGTACACTGAGAAGGCTTCGGGCGCCAATGATCATAGATGTTGACGCGCCTTAAATTAAAAAAAAGAAAAAGAAAGTGGTTCTCTTTTGAATGTAAACAAATAAAATTTAGTTAGAAAACTTTATAAAATTTGTAAAAAGAACTCATTTTATGATGATCTGTTGAAACTACTCGTATACTTAAATGCCAAAAAAAAAAACTTACTAAATACTATGTTGTTTAGCGAAAAACAATTATTTTAGAAAGGTACAAGAAGCTTTTATTTCTGCTTTAAATTCGAAAGTGTTTTGGCAAACGTTTTGAAAATTTCAGAATAGAAATTATAGTGTAAATGTTATAAATATTTTCGTTATTATTTAATAGAGAGAGAGAGCGCGGAAGAAAGGAGAAGGAAGATTTCATTATTTGGAATATTCTGTTATGTTTATTAAAAAGTTATGTATTTATTTTCTGCTTGTAATCTGTATTGAATAATATTTATGTTATTGGGTCAAACTTCAATTGTTATTTACTGTATCTGTATTTAAACACTTTAATAATAAACTAAGAAAGAAAGATTTTATAGAACGGGTGTTTGAGTTTTTTTGGAATGTTCTCGAAAATAGTTACAATTTTTTATAATCAGAGATATTTTCCGTGATAGCCTGCTTCTTTTTGTGGTCATCGACCGGTTTCGGGCGTTTGCCCATCATCAGGATGCTTTTCAGCACTGCGGAACCACTACAACAATTTTTTTACATTCTCTTACTCCTATTTTAAACTGGGAATGGTTAATGTATAATAAAAACGTTAAACTTCTATTAATTTTATACTCGAGCAAAGCTAAATAATGTTGGGGATCATCCGGTGACGCAGATACTCACTCAGCGATACTCTGGCCTGGAATCTTCGTCCCATCGATATGCATCGCATACACAACCTAGGATTAATCTATAAATTGTAAAGAGGAAAGATAAGATTTGTTTCTGAAGAAAATAAAAGAATGAGCGTTGGAAAGTTACGAAAGGTATATCTCCAAGACTGTCCTCAGAGATAGGGCCTTAAAATGACCAGGAGAATGCCCATATCCATGTCTGATGGATTTTATTGACATTCTTATCTAGAACCGGCCGAATACGTTTTATAAGAGAGCACCGCTGTAAGTTCATTCTACACTATGCTACATTGTATATCGTGGTAGAGCTTTGAATATTCCCTCTTCAGTGAATAAGGGCGCCCTAACACATGGCACCACACCCTTGACCCCAAAGCAGAAGATTTTTAATTACCGAATACATATATCAACATTACCTATATTTCTCGGCCCTTAATGTTATTTTTATTTGCGCTATTTTATTTATTGCACTTCTATTTTATTTATTCTTCTTCTGTATCTTGTTTGAATGCGGGCTTTTTGAAAGAGAGCGAATGGCCTTCATTGCAACTCTGGTAACCTCTACCATTCCCTGGTCTCCAGCCAATGAAGATTTAATGAAACAAGAATGGGTTGACTATTTTATGAACAATAATATTACTGTATTGGATTTTGACAAATTAATACTTTAATAATTATGCGTTCTTTTCACTTCCTTTATCATGGTTTTACACCATTTATGTCCATTTTGTTTATTTTATTTCTTTTATATATACATAAATTCAGCATCCGCATGTTTGTGACCGCAAAGCTCAAAAAGTAGTCGATGGATTGACTTGAAATTTTTACACAACGTCGCATTTCTATATAAGAGTGTTTATATATACTTTTTACTCCGAAGTTCCCACAGAAACGGGAAATTCCGAGCGTTTCGCGAGGTTGGCAGAAATAGACGCGTTGCGATGGTGGTCCCTCTCTGAACCTCTTTCTCAACTGCTAAATAAGTACCTCTATTCCGAAGTTCCCACGGAAACGGGAAATTCCGAGCTAAAGTACTAGCTGAAATCCGTTCCAACGGCCATATTGCGTTAGCACTTGCTTCTTCAGATACTGCTGTTACGTTGATGGAAGGAAGTAGAACAGCGCCTTCAGCTCTTAAACTGTCACTAAACATGCACTTCACAGAAAATCCAACATGTAACATTTCTAAAACATCAGGAATGGGAAATGTTCTTCGGGCGTACAAAATCATTGTATAGGATGAGTGTACAATGGTTCATAAGAAGTCATTAGAAGCAATAGACCATACATTGAAAGACTTGCGAAATAATCATGTTACATTTGGTGGAGTATTGGTGTTACTATCCTGTGACTTCAGACAAACGCTTCCAGAGATACCTCGCTCAACACCAGCTGATGAATTGCATGCCTGCTTGAAATATTCAACTCTTTGGAGCACAGTAAAAAAAATTGATTTTACAACGAATATGAGAGTTCAGCTTCAAAACGATCCAACACCTGCCATATTTTCAAGACTAACGGCACTGCTCCTACAAATCCAGAAACGGAAAAAATCACCTTCCCATCTAATTTCTGCAACATTGTACATTCAAAAGAACAATTAGTAGACAAGGAATTCCAAAGCATCGAAACAAACTATCAAAACCACGCATGGTTAAGCGGAAGAGCAATTCTAGCAGCTAAAAATGTCGATGTACTCGATATGTACAACATCATTCTAAACAGAATCGCTGGTGATATAGTGACATCAAATCCATTGACCCCGTGAGGGACCAAAGTGAAGTAGTGAATTTTCCAACGGAATTTCTTAATTCACTCGATGTTCCCGGATTACCGCCACACATTCTAAATTTGAAAATTGGAGTGCCAATTATATTACTCCGAAACATCAATCAGCCAAAGTTATGCAATGGTACATGACATTAGTTAAATAATTGATGAATAATCTAATTGAAGCAACAATTCTCATTGAACCTCATAAAGCTGAAGACATACTACTTCCACAGTACCACTCATACCGACAGATATGGCGTTCGAGTTCAAACGACTTCAATTTCCAATACGTCTTGCGTTCGCTATGACTATGAATAATGCACAAGGACAATCTTTGCAAGTGTGCGGTTTGAATTAAGAAAACAAATTTCTCTTATGGCAATTATATGTCGCATGCTCCAGAGTCGGTAAACCATCTGATCTTTATGTTTATGCAGAAAACGGACAAACAAAAAATGTAGTCCATTCACTAGCTTTACAATAAAAAAAGACTTTCAGTTAAAAACATTTTTTCTTTCTTTCCTTTCAGTGCACAGCAACGCAAAGTAGGGTAATAAATTGAATGATGCGTTTTCTTGCTGAATCTATGTTAACTATAATAGTTCTGTTAACTTTCCTAAACATCAGACTCAGCCACAGCGAAGCGTGGACGGCTTAGCTAGTGTATATATATATATAATATATACTATATATTATATTTAATAATCTAATTAGTACATGATTTTCAATGTTTTTCTTTTGTTTATTTTTATTCTATTATATTACATATTTTGACATAAAGAGTATTATGTTTATTAAACAAAAATTTGATTACAGTTAGCATGAAATATTTATGTGAGGCATGGTGAATAAAGGTTGACAAAAAAAATAATAAATAAATAATATATATATAATATGAATTCCAAAAGTTCCTTCAACGCATGGAATTTAATTTGAATTGTGGTGGTTACCCTGGAAACCATATTTTCATTGAATTTTATTTTCTGAATATTTTACGGCAAATTTCCTGTCCTACTTTTTTCATACAAAGGATTATAATTATTGTTCTTGATTTAGTCCTTTTTTAAACTATCTGTTATTCAGTTAAATTCTCGCTGTTCTGTTCTGAATAAAACACAGTTCATAACGGATTATTTTTATTTTTCATCAGTTTAAATGATTTAGTTATGGCATTAGTGCTTTATTTAATGGAAGAAGAACGTGACTGATTAAAATTTTAATCATTTTTTTGGAAAAATATATATATATATATATATTATAACGTATTATACAATAAATTGAGGCATAGAAAACGTAGTCAAGTGAAGGGGGACTATGATTTAGATTGATTGCATAATTTTTTTCTCTGTACAAAAATAAAAAATTAAGTAATAATACAATAGAAAGAAAAAAAACTGAAGTCCCCACTTGCCTACCAACCTGTCCTAATTATTGTGACATTACCAACCATTTTTAATGTTCTTCCTGCATTTGTCCATTTAGCCGTATTATGACTAACATTCTCTCTCACTTATTTTAATAGTTATGTTCCGTTACTGTCCACAAATTTGAAACGACTATCATTATTGTGCGAAGTGAAATGCATTTAGTGAAACTTTACTCACGTTTTCCGTAAAGTGAATTTTTTATTATTGTGCCACACATAATAGAACAGATTCATTAGATTGATACCGATATCATACGACAACCATAAACTAATTTAAGTAATTAATGTACTTCAACTAATTTGTCCCTGGTAAGGTAAATATCAATCCACAATCATCATTGCCGTATTTTAATTATCATTTTTATATCTTTTGTTAAACGATACAAATTTTGAAATATTATAGTATGATCCTTATACATCGAATTTATTAAAATAAGCCACAAGTTAAAATTTGTGGTACTAGAAACAGAAAGGAAGGATTTTAGTAAAGTTTACAATTTTGGGGTAAAAAAATCTCTTCTCCAAAGGATAAACTTCTCTGAATATTGATTATTATTCAGTCCGAAGAGTAAGATTTCAGCAAAAACCACTTACAAATCTTTTCAAACTAGCATTCCAGAAATTCCCAATAATGTTATAAAATGGATGTTGAGGTTTGATCACAATAAACCAAACATACACAATAATCCTTTCAAAGCTTCACCGACGTTTCGGCAAATTTATTACCTTTTTCAGAGTACAAAATTTTCCTGTTTAAATTTCTTAAAAACTACAGTTTAACTTGTAATATACCATCAACACTCGGTGAAGATATATCCCAAGTTAAACTGTAGTTTTTAACAAACTTAAACAGGAAAATTTTTACCCTGAAGGAGGCAATAAATTTGCCGAAACCTGGGTGAAAATTTGAAAAGAGTTTTTTATTGTAATCAAACCTCAACATACATTTTACAACATCAAATACAGCGGTCATAACTAACATCAAAATATTTCTATAATGTCTGCAGATTACAATTAGTAAAGTAATGCCTGTTTTTTTCTGGCGGGCTTAACGTCCAGCTATCACATTTGGTGCCGTGCACGGAACCGGAAGCACATACTACTATTAATATTTTAGAAAATAATTAAATTTAGCAGTTACGCGCGGGACTCAAATTGGGGCTCTCAGTTACGTCCGTGCAGATAACCATTACATCAAGCCCCCCCCCTCCCATTCGCAATTAATTTTGTACTTACTGAATGCTCACTTGGTTCTTAAATAATTTCAAAATTCTTTTTCGAAATCTTCTTATGTACGTATGTGCATATGTATGGTTTTTGTTTACCACTTATGGTGTCGTTTGAACTTCACTCCCACCGGCCGTGTCTTCGGTTACTATTACTACGATTTCATAAGGCTGTCACTCCATTTTGTCAAGAAATACACCAGTATGTCATCGAATGGGATAACATTATCTATAAATAATTAGTGATAAGGGTTGTATTTTGAGTTTGCTGCTTTTAATATACAATGTCCATATTGGTGAAGAAGACTATATAATTAGTTTTACTAAACAAAAAATTAACCTTTGTAGCAAATGAATTTAAGTAAAAAGAAACGGTAACAATGTTTTTGAACATAGAATATATTGCACTCCCGCAGAGGCAAGAATGGCCAGAGAACAGCGTTTAGACATTATTAGCCATTAAACGAGGAGACTCAGTTTAACATGAGTTAATATTAAGTTCTTCACTACATACTTGTTTACAATAAGCCAGCTATTATGATATAACTAATAATTGTGCTTTCTATTTGGATAAATAACTTAAATAAATTTGATTAATTTCATTAATTATATTATAGCCACATTGATTACATTTTAAATTAGTTTTATGTATTTAGTTCATACATAATGTATTGTAAGATATAACTAGTATTATATATATACATAAAGCATGAATACAGTATGCCTTACATATTCTAGCAATATGTTATTCTGCTAGCTTACAATAAAACGTTGTAACCGTATTTCATAGGTATCTTGTAGGTTGATGCGTTGTATTGCATTATGCAAAGACCGCATTATTAACGGTATATTCAATATGGGACCGTACAGAACTTAATCAGCATCAGGCTAAGATATTCCTGTGCGGAGGAATTATTACGAGAACGTTAGAAGCATTGCAGATTCATTGAGTGTAACGTTTGTTCCTTATTAATAAATAAATTATATCATATTATATATTAATATATATAAATTAATTATTTTCATATATCTTACTAAAAACAAATTAAAATTAGAGTATTATTAAATTGTTTAATAAATATATCTTTTAAATATTATTGACTATGTGAAGGAGAATGAATTTTTGCGATCTTTTCATTTCGAGTCTTTCTTCATTACTGACACAACAGCTCATGACACAGTTGTCTTCACATTCTCACTTGCAGTCGCTGAGTTCTAATTCAGCATCCTATAGCCCGGGGATTTCCTCTTCTTTCAACCATTTTAGTTGTCCACCCATTACCACACCCATCAGGATCTACTCTCCTGTCTTCATATACTTAGTTTTGGTTTAGTGTGCACTGAAATGTTATTTGGTGTGTTTGTAGTAGTAGTTGGTGTAGCATGAGCGGTTTAGTAAAGAGGCTTGTAAGTATATATGTTTAAGAGAGAAGTATTAGTAATAATCAAGAGAGCACCACAGTTGTTTTTTAAATCAAATATATTATTCTCTAAGCAAATTTAAGTACTTTACAACATCACCACTAAATCTTAATAAATCAGATGTTTATCTAGAATAAAGGCAAATCACTCTCACTGGCACTGAAATTAAGAGAGCGATTCCTAAAGCAAGTGTTCTGGCTTGAATGTCTGTTTCAGACTGTGTTGAAGGAATGTCTTCTAATTGTCCGTGAGAAGAACGGGTAGACAATGCTAACAAGGTTCATGAACTTTTCCTGCAACTGTACTCTTCTACCTGCGTGTACACTTTTTTTGCCAACCTTGCTTGCATTTTCTTCATATCGCAATTTTCTTTAAATAAAATAGATATAATTTCTTGTATCCATCACAGCACAATGACTAAGTTGACTGGTTTTTATAATGTACCTACAACTAAAGAGTAATAAACTACTAATTTGCAGCCTGGTATGTTGGCTCATTCTATTTTAACGATATTATCTTCTGGATTGATCCGTATTGCTCTAAAGTTCTTCTGAATTGTTATGTCGAAAATAATAAATGGCACAGAGGGTCTCCTTGTTTAATACTTTTAAGATCACGAATTTTTCGGCTATTTATTTTCAGCTTTCAATAAAGGCATTTCTAAGGTCGATAAATTATTAAAACCGATTGGTGCATGGCCTACAACCCCGCTGTACCACGTTGCATAACCTCATCAGAAATGACATCAAATGGAAATGGTCACCTGAGAAAGTTTGGCAAGAAATAAAAGAAAAGTTACATTAAATAACGCGTTAGTACATTGTGAAGCTAATCTTCCTCTGGTAATCGCTGCTGATGCTAATAAACATGTAGTAAGAGTTTTTTTTTTTGGATACCAGGATATTATGGAACGTCCGATTCAACGGCGAGGACTATCCACGGCGGCGGAGAAGCAATTTATAAGAAAACTCTTGCACTAAACAAATTGAGCCTGTTAAAATTTTTACCTATTTTCGCGTTATTTATTCTTCATGTTATAAACACTCGTTAACTGTAGATAACTTTGTAAACCAAACTGCTTTAGCTTCCGTAAAAGTGAAACATATCCTAATCAAATGTAAGTGTGATTCTTGACAAACTAAATTATCTGTCTATAATATTTTTTAATAGATTCGGCCCTTCTCCATCGTGTGGAAATAAGGCTACCTTTATTCTAAAATATAGCATGTTTACAAATTACATTTTTCAGGTTACTATATAATTGAACAAGAAATACACCTAACCATTCGTTCGTTTAGGAACGGGTATTAGATTTGTTGGAAGTTATAATAAGGATGCTTAAATGGTAAGATAATATAATGAAGATAACAGAAGAATGACTGTCTAAAGTTTCTATGAAGCGGTTAATAAATTTAGTTCAGTGTTAGGGAAATACGTTGCAATTCAACTGATACGCCCAGATGAAAGAGAACTTAAAATCCACTGGATCTATCTATGTCTTGGACCATTTGACCTCTTCAGATGTAGCTAATATTAGGCAAAATCTGTGCAACCATCATCTGTCACTATATCAGTCAATAGATAAGTAGGTATAATCGATAAGGTATAATCAGTAAATAGATAAGGTATAATTGGCACTTCAGATTAAAAGCAACCTTATTGGAGGAAATGGAGACTTGCTGGGGAAGAGGCTTCTTAGGAGCATTTATGTGTTGTGGGGTGATAAGAGCCATTTTGGCTTAGATGCTGCGCCTACAGGCACCCATCTTAATAATAATAATAAGTAGTTTAATGTATTTCAGAAAACTCTCTAAATTCAGTTTTCTTAGAAAATGGTTGCATACAAAAATATGTATAATTAATATCCCAAGTGAATGAAGTAATGAAGCCCGTTAATGCTTTGATAGAGAAAATCGTACCAGACTGAAACAAACTGTTCAGTTAAGTCGTATTTTCGATCAACCAGTTTACTCAAATTCAAAATTTAGGTAATAAATTTAATTGTAACTAATAATAAAAAAAAAAACATTCAATGATGCCAACATTTCGATAGAGTTTCCTCCCTTTATCAAGGCTTTAGTATATAGATAATCGTGAAGATGTAGAGAAAAAATTTTGAGTGGAACTTTGAAACATACACATTTATTACATCGCAGAAACATAAAAATAGAAAATTAGAAGTTTCTGGGATATAATAAATGCGTGTTTGAAAGTTCCACTCAAAATTCTTTCTCCATATCTTCACGATTATCTGTATACTGAAGCCTTGATAAAGACAGGAAACTCTATCGAAATGTTGGCATAATTGAATGTTTCTTTTTTGACCGATCCTCACCAAATTTCTTCATAACATAATTCAAAGAAAATCGATTGAATATTCGGTAAAATGGTACTTCTGGTTAAGCGATTTTGATCAAAACCCCATCTTCGGCCCCCTGACAACACTTAATACTAAATTATCAAGTTTGAGTTTTTCTCATTTTCCCTTTTTGAGTTATGCTGACCACACACACACACAACACACACAAACAGACCAGCTTCTTTGGTCTCACGAACTGTATTACCGCTGACAACTTTGATATCGAAAAATTTGATACGATTGCAATATATCCTTTTACTAGGAGTAACAGAAAATGAAGAAGAACAAAATAATTATGATAAACAAGAAATTATAAAGTGTTTATTGCAAAAATTAGAACATTAGGTTAACATATAATATATTACGCTCTGAATCACTTCATTCATCATCATTAATGTGATGCAGATTAACCTACTATAGTCTAAAGTAAATAACGTCCAACCATCGCTGAAACTGTATACATTATTCCTAAACATAACATACATTTGTTTCAATAATTTCGATTCAGTTTTCTATTTTTTACTTATTTATTATTATTTTATTTGTTCTTAGCGCAAAGAAACAGGATCCACATAAATATTAGAAAATAATCTGGTGTGAAACACTCACACAACTTTCTCTTATTCCCGTTCTCAAAATTATAATTGAGAAATTTTATATTTAGTGTACCAAATTTAATAAAATTCGCGGAAACTGAAAAAAAAAACTGTTGAGTAAAACCGCACTTCCGGTTTACTAATTTCCTTGAAACTCGGAGTTTTGGCGATCTATTTATTTCTAATTAATTTTGTTTAGATAATAAAATTGTATAATCAACTATGATGATAGCACTTTAGAGAAAAACATAACCTCATCCCTTCTCTAAAAATGCATCTTAAATGAATTTTTCCAGAGAAATGTTTCAAATAAAAGTTGTAGCTCATTGTATGTGTAGTTGATATCAAAAGATTCAAGAAAATCTTTGATGCCATTTTTGAGAAAATCGCAAAAAATAAAAAAAATAAAAACTAGTAAAGTGGTACTTCCAGAGTCAGGACAGATTGTACTGTGAGATCCCACGGTGATACCTAAACGGAGAATATCAAGTTTCAACTTTCTACTTTGTTTTTCGATTTTGAGCTATGCTGTTCACAACATACACACACACACGCACACACACACAGACCATTTGCTAAAACTACTTTTTTGGGCTCAGGGGATCTCAAAACGGATATTTCCGGTGAAGACTCGATATCGAAAATTTGACACGATTACAATACTTCCTCTTACTAGGAATAAGAGAAAGTAAAAATATAAATCATTAGTTCATGAAATAATGAAGACAAGGATGTATATAAATGAAAATTGCACAGAGTTTAAATTCGATAGATAATTCAATTAAACTTTTTATAATTTAATTAGAAAAATTAGTAAGAAAGAAACTGAATCCTCATCGGCAGAGAAATCAACATAACATTTATTATTAATCCACAATCAAATGACCATAGCTTATGAGCCCGAATAAAAATGAGAGAAAATAAATAGATCCTATCTCTTATTAAGAGATTATAAATCGGATGATTTTATATCCCAGGAATTTAAGTAATCTGTTACATCCTTAAAAAAAACAGTACTCAAAATCCTCTCTAACGAATTGTTTCTTTATCACTTTTCTCTCTTCTTTCAGCTAGATGCAACAATAATGGTTGCCTAAGTAGCCGTTTGAGACTGTAAACATGCCAACTTAGTGATGCTAATCAAGGAAGTTAGCACTACGTAATTGTTAAGTTTTGTTCTCTTATTTCCTTTTAGCAAAAGTGAAAGTGTTAATATCAAGTCGTTATTTTCTCTGATTAAAGATATGACAATTCTAGAGCTATTGATGGAATGCTCTTAGACAGTATTATTATGATCGATTTCTCTTTAATGCTTGCATAAAACTTGCCAAGTATTTAAACTTTGCAGTCTTCAAATTTCTATTGTTTTACTGATGTGTTATTACAATCATTGTAAACAAGAAAAAAAAGTTTATTTACATTTAATAATAGATTTTTTTTAATAAAACTATTCATTAAAAAAAGTGTTAAATACCATGGTGTTAATTATTTCAAAGCTACTCAATTTTTTCTGCAAATATTTCAGCATTTTTATAATATAATAATAATATTTAATCCCGTCCTTCAGATTTAAGCTAACACAATTATAAAGCTGAGTTTCACAACCGTTAATTTGCCCAGCATGTAGTTATGAAATTGCGTTCATTCGGCCTGTAGCTCACGTTTATTGGACATATCACATTCCGTAGGTGGTTGGCTACCCAGCCTACGTCACCACGACCCTTACGGGCCTATTATGATATTAGACATATAGTCTTTCATCCCTTAACCCATTTCCAAGAGCCCATTTGCAAACACTTTTGGAAGTAATCCTTCTCGACAACATTGTAACAATTAACTGAAAAAATAAAATGTAATTTGCACTTAACCCCAAAATCTAAACAGACACAGTTCTCCCCCCACCCTTAACTCATAAAGAAAATACTCAAAAAATATGTTTCATACTAAACTTAGTTTATGTGAACTTTGCAAAATTAAAGAAAGTTATTGAAACTTTTTCAAGAAAATGGTAAAAAACTGAAAAAGTTATTCAGTGAAGTAGTATTAGTAGTTTTTGCAATCTTCACATTAGAGTTTTAACCGGAATGCACTTTTGAGAACCCTGAGTGTACGTAGCATATATATATATACATATAACTATTTTTTTTCCCAACTGAATTAATTATTTATTTGTTTGTATGTAATTTGTTTGTTTTTTAATTAATTAATTATTTTTTGTTTTGTTTTTTTTAAGTAAATTAATTAATTTGCCATAAAACCTTGATTCTAAGTCAAGAAGATCTCGATGGAAATAAAGGTGGTGGTCGACCGCGATGTATAACCGTTTAATTAACTTCGTCATATAACGGGCTACCAATTATTTCGGCCAACTGCAAATGTTACGCAATGTACGAGTGAGGAAAATCAAGTTACTTATCTTCAATAAATTTTAATTTATCTTTCTAATGCTTTTTAAGATATTTGGGTGAATTTTCTTTCAAATTATTTGATTTAATTAATTTTCATAAAAATTCAGGACTCCTTGATACCTTTTCCTGTTTTTTTTTTTTATTATAACAATCATTAATAAACATATCATTAATTTATATAATTTTAGCAATATGTTTAATTTGAACATTGGTAGTTTGTATGTACATATTACCGAATGGTTGTTTGAATGCGTACTTTCAACAGGTTCTTATCTCCTCTGACATGCCCGCCGGTACCATGACGATTAGTTGTAACTTTGAAGAAACGAGCTTATTCCAAAACTCCCACCCGAGCTAGAAAAAAATATGCTTAAACCTTATATTTTCAGGGCTTGAGTCAGTCTAAGATCAACATTTGAGCAATCTGAAATCAACATTCCAGAAGTAATCAAGTTGTCAGGTATCATTCCGCAAGTGGCATTTAAAATAAGATTATTAATTAACGTAATATTTATATGCCTCTTCCCTTGAAATATATTATATACGTATTGCACAAATTGCTGCATTTCTATTACGATCAAAGAGGGATTATTCCCATAGATCCAAAAACATAACAATATGGTAATTAAAATTTATTAAATATATATATATAAAACTATTATTGATGGGACTACAACACACAACTCTCAAAGTATGTCAAACACCTCCTTGCATCTGCACTCAGCTCTCTTGCCAAAAGCCCTTTTACAGGTAGAGAGTTCTCATCAAGCTGGGCCAAACTAGGTAACCGAATCGATTTTTAGAATAGCAGGAATTCTAACTAACCATAACCCTCTTCAGGTAGCCATCGCTACCATTTCTATACCCATAACTTTACTCTTTGCTCAGCCGCTCTGTCTTGTTCTCTCTTCTCCTCACGTAATATTATTTTTTTGCTTCTTTTATTTTTAAAGAAATTTACACCAACACTACTGCGTCATACGTAAATGTGATTACGGAGACAAAATAAAATCCGAGTGGAGAGGCTATCCAGTGGTAGTACTCCTAATCAAAAATTCACTCACTTTCACTAACACTGGCACTAAAGAGAATGTCTCAAGGCCACTGGCATTTAAGCCGTCTAGTAGAGTTATCTGGTAGTGTACGGGATGAATGGCGACGAGCTAGAGGGTTAGGATTTGAAGTTAGAGTGCTGTGAAACTTTTTATACCTGAGTTTGATCACTTCTCGTAGGAATGCGATATTAAGGTCGTTATGGATTGTTCGGTTGGAAACATAAAAAGGAGGATTTGGGATTGTAAGGCTTGGATACGATGGAGGTTGGAACGCTTGGTTTGAGGCCATATGTCCAAATTAGTTTAATAAGTGATGTGTATAGTAGTCGTTTGTTTTCTAATGAGATCTGTTGTCTAAGAGTTGTTTTAGTTGTCTGTACCGTGGTTCATTTCTTGTCGCGGACGACATCAGAAGTTGGCAAAGGAATTTGTTTATAGTATTTTCGGGGAGAAGTAATTCTACGTAGGGTGAAGGCAACATTGTAGCATTTGTTCTCATTGAGTATAATCTTCCATTTTTTTCAACCAGTTCTCTAAAGTAGTGAGATGGTTTTGTATATTTCTGTGGGACATTACTGGATTGGGATTAGAGGAATGTATAACAGTATCGTCTGCTTAGGTAGCACGGAAGGTATTAGGATCAGTTGGGATGTCTGCCGTGTATACCGAATACTTTATGGGGCCTAGGGTACTTCCTTGAGGAATTCTTGCTTCGGCTTTCTGGAAAGAAGAATGAGAGAGACAACCATTACTTGGAAGTAACGGTCGGTGAGGTATGATTTAAGGATGAGGTAGTGTGTAAAAGGTGGCTTCCAGAGCAGCCACACTCGATCGAAGACGCAATACTTAAATATAAAAGTGGCAGTAACGCGTTTCCGTTTTTGTTTCCAACAACACTAACCACTATGTTCAGAATCATGACACTTCCTTTTTAATAATTTGGTAAATTTTTCTCTTTCTTGTTCGCTGTATTTTAAAATGGGCAAATTCTTATTGCTGAAGTTATGGAAACTTTTATTCTTTAAAAAAATATGTTATTGGAGATTGAATAGTACAGTAATGAAATAATATTTTACTTTTCAATAATAAACAATATACTAAATCAAATTATATTGTTTAATTTGGTTTCCAAGTCGCTCTCTAATTCTATAAGAGGTTCCATTAAACTGGTTGGCGATAAGATGCGAGGAGAAGCGCACCAGAGTTAACTTCTTTTTTTTTTTATTCTTCATCATTCGTGCCGCTTTGAGTGCACCAGGCAACCGAGGATATATATTTCACTGGAAGAATAGTGAGGGTTGGGTCAGAAGAGGACGCAGTTAACTTTTAAAAATCCTTTTAGTAAGCGATTAGGAAGATTCTTTTCTACCAAATGTCCCTCCCTCGTCGTATTCAGTGAAGAGGGAACCACGCCTCACCACTTCCTCCTACACAGTGCCGTCAATGCACTCAAATATAGAGTCGGAGAGAGTGGGACTGACGATGTCTGGAAAAAATCCCCAGCCTCCGTCTTTATCTTAAGTGGCTTGCACTCTAACCAATAAAAAGCTCATTTATACTAAAAGGGTTTAAAAATAGATTGTGAATGTATGATTTATATGAAAGTAGTTAGTTGAAACTGCTTCTTAAATATGTTTTTTAGTGTTTTTTACTTCTTTTTTTTTTATCTTTTCATAAATTTTAGTAATGTTGTCTCCAATTATTTTACCGATATCTTTGAACAAATAAAAATAATATGGTTAAAACACAATTAGAGAAAATTAAATGTTTATAAATATACAATTAATGAATTACTTCAGTCTTGACTAAAACCAGGCAATTTATTGGGTTATATGAGACAGAAATAAAAACGAATTGCTTCTCAATAATTTGATCTAGATGAATGAATAACTTCAGTCACTTTCTGACAAGAATTACAAGAACATGGACCCTGAGAATCGTCTTTTAATAAAAAAATTTATGCATGAGGAGAACACGTTAGTTTGTGACCAGGATGGTCTATATAAATCAAAAAAAAGTCCAACATTTACAACGCTTTCTCTTGCTGTAAGTCCAAGATTGAATTTGTTATTCAATGAACAAATTTTGTTTCAAATTTGGAAAGTTTAGTGCAATTTATTAGCCTTAATATTTAAAAGGTGGAACCATGGACTGGCAATTTAGAGGCAAGCATCACAGAATCTACAAAATTCAATTTTTCTATTGACAAGTTTCAAATAAAATTAATTGTATATTTTATGAGTAGAGTTGATTTTGAATTTTAAACAAAAAGTCGTTGAATCACTTGAACTTGATAAGGGTGTAACAACCAACCGTGAGTACCCATTGGATACTTATTTATTTTGTCTAACTCGGCGTTTCGACACTATAAATTCTTTCATTATCCAAGGAGTTTTCCCAAATTTAAATCATATACAGATTCGACTTAAAATGGTAAAATAATACTTCTGCAAATTAAAAGCACAGAAAGATAGGCCCTTTATAATTTTTTTTTTGACATTTTAAGCCCTATGATGTACCCAAAATTCAATTTGTGTATTAAAACAAGATTATAAAAAAGTCATTCATAATCTTTGTTTATTTACGAAAAACAAAACAGTCCTTAATGATTAGGGAAGATTCTTCTAGACCGTTGCTTGTATGAAGGAAAAGGATAGTGAGTTTCGGTCTTTTTTTGAAAAAAATAAAAAAAAAAAAATTCTTGCCAACGTTTCGACAAATATATTGTCTTTTTCAAGGCATAAAAAATAAAAAAATAAAAACTATTAAATAATCTTTAAAACATATCAAACTTGAAAACTTATGTATAATTTTGTAAATAAAAAGTTGAGAACACCTCAACAACACAGAGAATAGTGACAAGTTTAATTTTTTATTTTTTATGCCTTGAAAAAGATAATATATTTGTCGAAACGTTGGCAAGAATTTAAGTTTTTTTTAATTTTTTTTCCAAAAAAAGACCGAAACTCACGATCCTTTTCCTTTTTAATGATTTGTTCAATACTTCAAACTGCATGCTAGCACAATATGTTTGTGCTAATTTAATGATTCAACCGAAATTCATAATTTGGCGTTGGTTAAGGACAATTTAGATATTGAAGTTAAAACTTTCTCTATTGTTCTCTGTTTCTTGTTAGAAACTTATCTACATGTATGAGCTATTAAACACAGTTTGTATATATTCATTAGGATATGCCAGTAATAATGGAACAACAGCTTATTGTGGAATAGTGACATTCGCTGACTGCAACATCTCCGCTCAATACCAACTGTTCTCCATTATGCCCCATTCGTTTCTTGATTACAACACTACATGGAACAGCTGCGTCTTCAAGACTATCATCTACCGATGAAGAATCTCCCCTAGAGACTATTTTCTAACAGTAAGAGATGATGCTATATATCAAAAAATTGGGGATAGGGAAGAAAATATTACTAACTCAAAATAACCTTCTGTATTTATTACCAACCAGTGGTAAATGATCATAGTCATTATATATTTGTAAACATTTTTTTATATTTATTTATACAAGAATATCACCTGATGTTTATTGCAAATAAATATATATATATATAACTGCAATATTTCACCAATTAGAGGAAACTTTAGCTAAAACTTTCAGTCGTTAGGATGGAAAATAATTTGGGAAAGTACAATTTTCTTTATTTATAACCAGCCTGTAGGTACGATTGCGGAGTATAGGGTAAGTTTTACACTGGCATTTAAAGAGTCAGTTAAAAAAATGACTGGTTATGCAAATAATTAGTCTATTTCAACTCTTACTTAATTATACAATGTTCTTAGAACGGAACGGATATTGATATAGTGGTTATGAGCATGGACTTGTAACAAAGCTTGTTCCAAGCTTTGTTAAAGGGTTTAGGCAGAAGGCGCTTTCGTTTAAATATTCACATTCAGATGAACAAATGTAGTCCTCACCTTCATATTCATGCAACGCAAGCCCAACTAAACGTTCAATAAATATTACAAGATTTAAAAAAAAATTGCTAATTAGTATTTTATAATTTCAATAAGAGAAACACGTGAGAGAGATTCCCCCGGGTAAAGTCATTTAAGGGGGCTTTTCGCGGAGAGGTGGGGTTAAGTTTTCCTCTAAAGTGTTATCATAGTTGATTCTAACATTTAAACAAGTTAATCAGAAATAAATAGTTTGGCAAAAATTTTAAGTTTCAAGAAAATTAGTAAACCGGAAGTACGGTTTTACTGAACAGTTTTTTTTCATTTTTGGGACTTCCTCCTATCAATTTGGCAGTTGGACGTTAAGCTCGCCTAAAAAAATTGGCGTTACTTTGCTTTTTATACTTGACTTTATATACATAAAATAATCTTAACTTTCAAACATTTCATCACTGTTGTTCAAACAATATTTTCTGCTTAAATTCATTTTCTAAAATCTGACATAAATAAACCTAAGATTACCGCTTTAAGGGAAAAACAAAATTACAAAATAAATTTAATGTAATTAATTCAGATACAAATAAATTGGACTTCCGAAATATCAATAACTCTATAGGCTGTTTTATTCACAGTTCTTCTAGGGCATTAAACTCATTCCTAGTTTTTGCAATGAGTGGCCGCCTACCAAATCGTAATACTTTTTTTCCGTGCCATTGCTCTATCAATTCAATGGAGCACACTTGAGGCTTCTTGTTTAACGACCAGTTTACCAAACACTTCAACACTTCCAAAATCCCTTTTATATTTTCTCATATTTATGTTTTCATAAACATTACCAAATGTAATGCCATTTTATCAATAATTTCCAATAGTAGTAATGTCATAACATCTTATCAGTTACTATCATTAATTTATTTTATAAAATCAGTGCATCGTGGTCGTCAATTTCATCTTTGGGACTACTCCCTTCCATCAAACCTGATGTGCGCAGCGATTCACCATTTTCAGAATACCAGGAAGCTTGGAATCCTCTGTTCACTCTGTTGACCGATCATAATTTTGGTAATCTTATGTTCTAAGTCTCTGACATAATTCTGCAAACTATGAATAAATGCGATTTTTAAGTATGTATATAATTTTGTAAAATGTTCAGTTAATATACGCGATGCTGCTAGACAATGGAATGTAACTTTTTGCGGCGCGATATTTTGTTTTATGAAACTAATTAATTAATTAAATTTATTTTTTGTGTAAATTTATAATAATTGATAATTATTAAATCAAAAGTAGTAAGTAAATTTACACTCTCACTCAGAATTAACAAAAAGTAAAAACATTTTTCTCACAAGTGAAGTAAAGTAATTATCAACTCAAACTAGTTCAATATCTATGACAATATGCGAAAGCAAGAACGTGTTTCAAAATGAATCCCAAATGGCAACGGTATTGAATTTTATACCATAGAGAGCAGGTTGTAGAGACAGAAAGTGTTTGACTTGTACATCCTCAATATTTGCACATTTTCATTTTTTACTTTCTCTTACTTATTGTAATTGCGCCAAATTTTTGATATCGAGTTTTCACCGGAAATATCCGTTTTGAGGTCCCCTGAATCCAAAACGTGGTTTTGAAAAAAGAGTCTTTGTGTGTGTGTGTGTGAACAGCATAGCTCAATAACGAATGATCGTAGGAAGTTCAAACTTGATATTCCGGTGGACAGTAGGTTATCTCTCAAAATTCCTCAACCGGAAGTACCACTTTTCTAGTTGGTTTTTCACTTTTTTGCGATTTTCTCAAAAATAGCTCCGACAATTTTCTTGAAACTTTATACATCAACTACACAAACAAGGATCTACAACTTTTATTTAAAAGCTTCCTCTGAAAAAATTCCTTTAAGGGCAGTTTTAGGAGAGAGGGGCAGGTGGGTTGTCCACTAAAGTGCTATTTCAGTTTACTATACAATTTTATCTTCTAAATAATATTAATTAGAATTAAACATGTTGAAATTCCGAGCTTGAAAAATCGGATGACCGGATGTGCGTTTTTACTGAACATTTCTTTCAGTTTTTGTGCTTTTTTTCATAAAAACACCGACGAATTTCATTAAATTTGCTATACAAACTATAAAGTTTGTTGACAATTACAACTTTAAAAACTGGGTAAGGGAAAGTTGGTGAGTGTTTCACACCAGATTTTTTTTTTTTGTATATAAGTTAAGAACCAATTTAATGCGGTAGCAGCAGAAAATTACTATTCGATGCGTGAGTAAAGTATTTTTACACTCTCGTTCAGTTGACACACACACTGTGTTTGTCTGGTCCTGAACTCGATTGTAAAAAAGCATTACTTTATCTACTATTTAATAAGTAACTATTATATTAACTATTTATTTACTTTTACCGCTGTTTTTTCTTATTTTTTTTTGGCGCGTCAACGCCCTATGTTCATTGGGGCCCGGAACCTCAGTGTGCAGAGGCCCGCCGGCCTTCACACAAGGTTTTCTTGTTATTGACAACAATGGAAGACAACGTCAGTAGAGCTGTAGAGCTTCCTAGGAAAAGAAAATTTGCGCAGTGGCAATATCGTAACCAATGAAGAAGGTCTTCTGAGGTGCGATTATTGCTATCTGAAACTTTTAGTACCTATTATTCACTTTTATTTTAGGCTATTTTATCAAACTTATACTGTGGCAAATAATAATCGTTAACGTTATATTTATATACATTTTTATTTTTAATATGGGAATTTCTTCTTTAGGTTAATTGCAAAAGACTGGGATGTCTTTTTGCTTCTTTTTGATGACCTTAGTAGTATCTGGTTAATTTTATAAATAATGTTTTTTTTTTTTTTTTTTAAATAAATGAGTTCCCGTCTCTCACTTATTAAAATTACATCTTCTTTGAAGGTTAGGAAGAGTACTGGAGTCCGCTCCATCTCTCCAGAAAATTTGTAGATGCTGTTGTGATCTAGGCCCAGCTTCTACTTCCTCACAAACGAAAAATCTTCCAGTACCCAAAAAAATAGCAGCCTACTATTTCTGAAAACGTTCTCCAAGGCAAGCTCGCTTTTTTTTTGAGTTCTTCTTGGAGAGACTGGTTGCTTAACACACAAAAAGTTTACAGCCTCCTTCATTGAGAATTTATTATGCCTAAATATGCCCAAAGGAGAGGATTAATTCTGCTTTACTTTGACGAAACATTTTCAAACCATTTGCGCTGGCAAAGTGAATTCAGTGCTTTGATGGCTGCCTTACAATCGAATACGGTAACAATCTCCTGATTCCGAAATAATTAAATAAATACTTCACCGAAAGTAAGAATTGGACGAGTCCGTATTCGGTAGATAAACAAAGATTTCACTTTCAGCATATGCGGCATCTTATAAGCTTTTGGAAGTCATATGGTAACTTTCACCAAATATTTCACGTCTCTTTGTTTATGGTATTGTTCACCGCCATATGTACATTATGGTCTCATTATTACGAGTATAAGCGCTGCGAGAATATAAATTATACATTTGTTCTCCCGTTCTGGAAATATAGCTTAGATTACTGTTCGCGTTTTCTTCCTTGCTTTTAACGCAGTTTAGAATGTCAATAGCATAGCTTTAATTAATCATATAGGTAATAGCTAATCGTCCAGATTTAATGTATAAAATTCTAGATCATTTTTAGCAGTCATTTATGCAATAGTTCTTTAATTAGTTCTGTTTTAAATTAGTAGGCAGCGCTGTTTACTATTTTAAAAAATGTAAAAGCACTCACAATTTGATTGAATTGACTATTAAAAACATGTCGCACTAAGAGTTTCTGGAATATAAATAACTCGTGAGTGTGCAGGGATATAAACAGTGCCTGCGGCAGTGGTTACCAATTGACTAATCAAGCTGAAAGCTGCGCCAATTTCTCACATAACATTTGCATTTATCAGCTATACTGTGCTCAATATGCTACTAACCATGTTCCTAACATGCCCTGTTTGAAACTCTCTACTTGGAGGTATCTCTAAATATTACCTTTTCCAGACATTTGAAACGTACAAATGCTAACATATTAAACACAGATTGTAGAAGTTCTCATCAAATAGTTTACAACAAACTTAGTCTAAGACCTTTCAATAAATGTTTTAGGAAAGGATATATTACTGATTACTTTTCACTTTATGGAGATGGATTTGCAATGTAAATAATGAAGGGTTCGTATTTTTACGGTTTGTAAAAGGCAGTGAACTGTTTTTATTCACCGTTAAACTGAGAATTATTTCAGATAAGATTTAGTTATTAAACATATTATTTCTAGCTTTCTAAATATTAAAATAGCACCATAATCTGTTTCAACTGCATTAACTTTTTTTTTTTTTTTTACTGTTGAGAAAGTGAGGGAATTTTTCGTTGGTAAGGTTGGCACTATGGTTTACTGCTGTACTGTTTACTTGGCAAAAAGTGTGCGTGCAAAAAATTTGACTTAAATAATAGTTTGTGCTTTGTGTTCGTAGTAAATGATTTTTTGTGTAGGTACCATATTCCTTCCAATTTTAGTATATATATACCGCCGAAGAGAATATTATTATTACATCATTACCATTATTATTTTGTTTTACTTGTGTTCTTCCTTAGTTTCTTTTATTTATTTGTTTAATTTAAACGAACTAATTAGCCCTTTTACAAGAAACAATGTATAAACTAAAGAAACAAGACTAAAAGAACAACAATAAAATAAACAAATTATAATTACAATATAAACAGTAGAATACAAAAAATAAACTATAAAATAGAATTTTAAAATATTAAAATTTTTATCGACTATTAAAAAATAAAGGAGTAAAAAAAAAAAATAAAAAAGTAAATAATTTATTACAAATATATCATGCACATAAATGAAAATAAGTTATTGGCCAAAACCCTTCCAAAACAATACAACTAAAATTCTGTGTATGAAAGTTGCACTCTAATTTAAAAATTCTTATAAATATACATTGAACTTTTATATTTGTAATATTTAAATATAAATATAATAAATATATAATTTCCAGTACCTCAATATTATCTTTTTTCCCATCATCATTTTGTGTAATAGTTTTTAATTTCCTTCAATATGCAATGAAAATTATCAAGATGAAATGAATTTGTTGAC
Organism: Triatoma infestans; assembly: GCA_011037195.1. Taxonomy (NCBI): domain Eukaryota; kingdom Metazoa; phylum Arthropoda; class Insecta; order Hemiptera; family Reduviidae; genus Triatoma; species Triatoma infestans. The sequence continues at coordinate 10,143 of JAAEAF010005329.1, read as the reverse complement.
TTTATCATCCTGGATAAGTCAGCCTGATAAAAGTAATTTTATTTAAAAAAATGAAAGGGGGAGTGAAAAATGAAAGGTTTACGAATGGAATGAATTGGAATATTGAAATTTAGGAACAATACTAAATCAGGGCAGTTTATTATGTTACGAATGAGCTTGTTGATACAAACGACAGATATTAAGTTGTTCCTTTCAAGTTGAGAGTCTAGGCAGATTAAGGATAAGCCTAATATGCCTGTTGTACTGATTCTAAGAGAAACTTAAGTTGGATTCTTACGATTTTATTTAATGATTTTTTTTATTGTGTGTAAGGAGATCAAATACAAGAATCAGATTCTAATAGATTTCGCGCAGTTGTGGAAAAAAAAAGGATTTTCACAAGATCAATATTAGTGAAATCTTTAATATTTCTGCTAATAAATCCATGCTTACTTTGAGCCTTTCTGCAAATTAATCCTTACGTGTGCAGAAAAAGTTAGACTGGAGTCATAAATTATTCCCGTATCTTTAACTCAGACAACTATCGTCGAAATTTGAGTAAGTAGTTGATATTGGAAAGGGATAAAAGACAGTCCTAGAAAAAGAAATCTGAAGACATTTTTTTTTTTTTTTAGGATTTACAGAAACACCTATCTCTGAATTTTGTTGAATTGTTTTTGAGAAATTAGAAGGTCGTCAGAATTTTTGAAATCTTTTTATGAATCTTGATGTTATCCGCAAAAATAAGAAATTCAATATTAGAGGAAAACGGATACAACATCACTAATGTAAAACAAAAATAAGAATGGCCCGAGGTGTGAACCCTGGAGTACTCCATGTACAGCTTCAACAGGATAATAACTTGAATTAATAATCTTTACAATAGGTATACTTTCTATTCCTCAAATAATCAGAGATCCAATTTAAAAAATTTCCATGAAATCCTTATTTATGAGAATGTTATGATGTACTTGGACAAAAGCTTTAGTTATGGACACGAGCATCCTCAGCAAAAGTAGATGGAATAAAATTTTGAAATAATAATAGGTTAGTAGTGGTTGAGCGACCTGTAAGAAAACCATGTTAATTAGAAATTATTGTATTAATAAACAAGTGGGAGATTTTTTCAATTACTAAACAAAATATATATAAAGTCGTTAATAATTATATATAGTCGTTAAAAATAGAATTTATTTCAACTAATAATATTGGTTGTTTCAATTCAGCTTAATTTGGCTGCTATTTAGCATTTATAATTAACAATAAAAAACATTCAACAGTAACTGAGATATCTGATAGAATATTAAACTCTGGCTTTTTAAGAAAATTCTAAATATCAATTTTCAAAGAAAAAATTAATTAGCTCATTAGCTTATTAGAAAATTAATCAAACATTTCCTACATAATTTGAATGAATCTTATTATATCTGATTATTTGATAACGTTATCAAATAAAAAAATAAAAAATTCTCTTGGATTGAAGCGAATTACATAATTATTAATGTGACAATTCAGTTTATTAATCATTTCCTTATTACTTTGTTATCTAATGGGATATATTCTCTCACTTTATATCATTCTAATTATAACTACTTGAGAATAGGTGTGATGCATTAGTGCGAAATAAATAACTAAATAATTTTAGTTTTCTCATAGTTTTATACCTTTTAGATATTAATATAAAATTGTAAACAAAGATATCAAAAAGGTAACCTTCCGTTTGAGATGTGTTTTAATTGTCAGAAAGTAAGTATGAAGAATAATAATAGGTCCCCTCCGTATTGGCCTGTAATGTTTCTATTAAAGCAATTAAGAAATCTTAGATAACAAACTTAGTTAAAAAATATTTAAATGTCTCATTCTTTTTACATAGCATGCCGCTTTAAACGCTTTCCATATTAGCAACGACCAAAACAAACAAACTGGTATGAAACAAAACAAGTAATTCCGACTAATATCGAAGCTTTATTCACGATTCCTTACTTCTTTTAGCCAAAGAAAGTCATTAATTGTATTTTTTCTACGCTATATGCGCTAAGCTCGATAAAATTGTTGTTTCATTAGTAGGGAAATATATAATTAAAATATATTAGATTTTTTTTTAGCCAATTTGCAGCCTTAAAAAATATCTGCATTTACGTATAAAAGGTAACCTGATTGAAATTGGGATCCTGCAGTTTTTGGGATCCTGGCAATCAGCTTTCATATTAATTGTCATTACTACAAGAGTTTTAAATTCTTATTACTTAACGAATTGGTAAAAGTACCACTTTCTGGACAATATTTTTTGTGGATATTTTGTCATTTCACTACCTCTTTTTAGAAAGCATATAATTTCTTTATGTCTAGTAATAAACATTTCATTGCTACACATCAGAGTGGCCTTAATTAAACATGATTACATAAAGAATGTGATATGTTTATCAGTTGAAATAAAGTTATATATCTGTGTGTGAGTTAGATCCCTCATGTTCTTTATATAAAGTTTCATAAAACCATCTTATAGTATATAACAAAGAAGTGTATTATACTACTCGTACATATGGGGGATGTAGAAGTTTCATATTACCACAAAATAAACCACCATCATGAAACTATACTGCCCGGAGATAACCCTTCTCTCTTTGTACCACTGACTCAGGATGACCTTTTATAGGCCTAAACTATCATTTCTATTATTATATTCAGTTAAAATTAATTATATTTTTATTATTCTTAGCATTATGATGGGGTTATTCATATGAATGTATAAGAATAATTTGAGACCCCCCCCCCAGGCACTCTTAAGGGTAAACATATTAAAAATTTATTATTGAATGTGTGGATGGATCCGCAATGCTGGATAGCATTAAACATTAAATACACGCACATATGATAACATAACCTAATAACCTCCCGCACATATACGCAATCAGCAAACCAATAAGTGTCCGAATGTAACAGAAATATTGCGTTGAAGTGAACTCTCTGCACGAGAACTTGATGAATTCACTCTGATGATGGATGAAAATCCGAAACCAATCAGGAATAAAAGAAATATGCATGCTACGACAGATGAATGAAATACCAAAAATTTATTACTTTTTATTAGACATTACAAAGTTCATGAAATATTTGGTATTAAAAACAAAAATTGAAACGGTATCTCTCTTATGATAATTGCAACATACGTAATCAACCCCTCCAGACCCGCCCCCGGAACCCCCATTACCTGCTATGAGAAAACGTTCGTTCGCTTTTTTATGTGAGAAACGCTCGATTTTTACCAAATAGGTATTTCCCAAAAAAACTACGTATTCTATGTTAAAAATTATTTTAATTCTTACCTCATTGCTTGTCTTAGTTACAGACTAATCATCACGTAACAAACGAACCAATAATATTGACAGAATACGATTTCAAAATCCTTGAAAGAAAAACTATTTGTCTTGAATATGGTTCAGATATTTTTCTTTCTTCAAATATTGTAAACTCTCTGCACATGTTTAGGATAGGATGTAATTAAATGTAAAAGTAATTTCAATTTTTTTTGTAATCAACTTTTTCTTTTAAGTACTCCGAAATGGATCACAGTATTTTTTTTTGCAAATTTGAAAACCAGTGTTTTTTTTTTAAATAAAAACTGATAAAAAGTTCAATAAAATTTAGATTAATATTAGATATATTATATTCACTTTGGTTCAATGAAGCAAATGTTAATATTATTAGGCACTATTATTAGATAAAATTACATTTTTTTCACAGTAGATGGTCAAATTGATGCCCATCTTTTTTTCACATTCTCTTGCTCTTATAAGCCATTAATTTTCAGTAGATGTAGCAGTAAATGCTGGACTGGGTGGTCCTTGTAATAGAATCCGACGAGAGGGATCCAAAGTAGAGAGGGAAACACGAAGTTGAGAATCTCAATCGCTACCTAGGCCTGACTAGAGTGGGACACTCCGTACTTCTACAGCCAAGTTAGCCTTTCAAGGGAACAGTCTCACAACAGTTTTAGAACAGTTAACTATGAGTCAGCAGCCTAAATCTCTCGCTAGAATCTAATTTTTCTTATACGTGCAAAGTCCTAGCAGTATGTGTTACTTCTTCATTATACACTGTTCAGCATTATTACGTTATTCATCTCTTAAACCCAATATTCTCTCCTTCTTATACCTATTATATCCTGCAGCCCACTAAAATTCAATCCTGTGGTTGTTCAACTGAAATTATAAGCATTTAAATGATTTAATAAGAGTTAAAAACAGGGGAAATTATAATTAACAACAATTAATAGCAAATAAAATATGTAGAAGCATGAGTATAAAAGGTGAAGTAAATAAAGTCATTTATCTGAATTTAAATATGGATTGTTGATAATTTTGTACAATCATGAATTTATTTTAATACATTTCATATTATTTTACTTCTAATTATATGATTGCTTCAAGAATAAAGAAAAACAAAACACGTCTGTAGAAAGAAAGAATGTGAAAGTGGGAGAGAGCGAGGTAAGAGAGAGCGAATGTTAGAGAGAGATAGAGAGAAAAAATTGCCTTATTCCAAAATGAATATAGCTGGCGTAATATTACACCAACCATATTGACTTTGCTATCATTTTCCCCGAAAAAGACTAGTTTTCAAATTAACAAGAAAAATAGACTATGTTCCAACTTAATAGATAAACCATCCAATCCAAAATACTCTAAGACGTTGCTCTTATTAAGTATTAACCACCCAACAGGCTCCACTGACTTGAATATTTCTTTTTTACGAGATTTAGTAAAATTTCGTTGTAACAAATTCTACAAACAAATCCATTCCATTCCAGTTTCATTTAAGATTAATCTCAAGCAATTATCCAAGCTATTATCTGTACGTACCGGCTCCGCTGTCCTAGAATTTCCCAATTAGGCCCAACCTCTTAATCATGTGTATGCACTAGTTATGTAAAATATAAACCTTGCTCCCGTTGACATACATCTATCTTATACTTGATCATAAAAAGACTTTCTCAGGAGTTAGTGCTTTGGGCCAAGATGGGTGGTACAAAAAAATAAAACTGCTTGGATAACTACCATACACGATCATCCAAAACAATGCTTGTGAATGTTCATTATCTAATTGTGAACATTTAATGAAACCAGTTAATAAGTATAAAATATCTTATTAATATATTGCCCAAATTATGCCTAAATAGATTAATCATTTTGGACGCCACTCCGAATAACAAAATAAAATTTAACTGGTTCACACAATTTAAGTATAAATTATTTATTATTGGTGCTGAATATCTTCTCAATAATAATAATAATATTGCTGACATTACATTATGTGATAGGTAATGAAATTCCAAATTTAATTAAAAAAATGGAAAACCACCTTATTTCTCTGGATATCAATTCAGGTTTGCATTCTAGTTATAACCCATTGTATAAAGATATAAGCTTTAGAGCTAAAACTTTAAGTTGTAGGGAAAAATTTAAAACAAATATTTCAAGGCAGCTAATTGTTAGCCAGTTAAGATTATATAATTATAATAACTGCAGAATATTTTCCAAAGTTGATATCTATACTTTTAACACTGAAATGGTGTGCAGTATTTGTAATTTGAATACGGTTGACGATCTCTTACATTTTCTATTAATATGTCCAATTCTAGAGTGCTCAAGAAAGAAATATTTAGAAAAATATATAAATCCAAACTTATGTATAAATTGATGTATTGAAAGAATTATTGATTATAAATAATTTAGAAAAATTTAGTAATTTATATTATTATTATGTCTGCATTTAAAATAAAGAGTTTTATTATTGATTAGACGTGGCGATTCTATTTTTTATATTAAACAGTGTAGTTTTCTAGTATTTGATTTAATTTACTTTCTTTGAATTGTTTGATTAAGTCTGTACTGCATTTTGGTTGTTTGCACTTATTATTTTATGTATATTTAATTTATAACTATTTTTGATATCTCATGCAGCACATCACTATTTTGTATTTGTGCTTTTTCTTTTTTTTAAGTAATTTTTACTTGTTGATTGTTTGTATTTGTTTTTGTAAGCCAACTCTTTGTACGGAATCCTTCCAAAACAAATAAATAAATAAATAAAAATAAAAATAATGTATAAAATATCTAATACTGTAAAACGACGCTTTAGTCTTATTGACTGTTTAATTCAACTTTTTTCCCAGCACATATTACCTGACTAGGATCCCAATACCAGATCATCGCTCAACATTCTTATTCATGCGTAAGTAAGAAACAAACTTAACACAACACATATAATAAACAGAACATATTCTTGGGAGTAACTGATTCTAAAATCCTAAATTTTAAATAAATTTAGAATTATTTTATGCTGAGCGTAGCTTCTAGTTTAATGCTATACAAGCATAATGTTATTAATGCCTGTTTTTGTGTCAAAGTAACTTAGTCTTTATGTTGAATATAAAGGATGCTTTTCGGAAAATGTAAAAGACAAATAACAAAGAATAAATAGTGTTGCACTCGTTAATTTTTTTTTTTTGGAGGATTTGCACTAAATAGATAATATTCCCCCTAAATACAAAATATATAATTTCACATTAGAAAACGAAATACCACGCGTGGAATCAAAGCATCTGAATCTGAACTGTTGAATGCTCTTAATAGGGCGGAAAATCGGTATTAGGAAGAGTGATTAAGGAATACCGCCCTTGATAGAATTCAAACAACTGGAATAAGGCGATCTGTCGTTATGAAATAGACACCAAATATATCGGTGACAAAAGATTATTGCTGTATGGATATATTCTGGGGATGAATGAAGAAAGTGCCAGAAAAAAAAAATGTTCTGTGCACCGGAAGGTACTGGCTTCCGCAGGGGATGGAGATAATGGCAGGTCGGCAACCTATGTGCCGCGGACTACTTAGTGAACATCGTAAACATTTCAGATGACCCACCTCATGTTTATCATAAAATAAAAAGTTTCCTTTTTAATAAATTTAAATTTTAATAAAATTCACGAAATAATACTGATATTTCTTATTTTATCCAAATATCCAAAACATTGACCATATTTGAAATCAATATTTAAATAATTTTTAACAAATTGCTATGGATAATGTAAATCTTATCATGCTTGTAAAATTACTCAAATTACAGAGTCCAAAATAGTCATAGTAAATTTACAGATAAATTACAAAAAAAGAAATTCCACTGAACTGATCTAACTGACTAAAATACTTTGGTTAAACTAAACAATATTTCAGAATTCCTCATAATTTCGAATCTAATGTGCAGAACTGTTTTTCTTGACATTAAATTGGTATATTTAACTATGACTATTACATAATGGTTGTTAATAAAAATATACCAAAAAAAAAAAAAAAAATGAATAAAAATAATAATTCAGTAGAAATTCTGTGGGCGGAAATGTTCATCTTGGCATCATCACTGAATGCTGCACACACTTCTTTTGCCCAAAGTATAGTGACAACTACATTGTGATTTATTCAAGTTTTAAAATTAGCTCATGGCAGAGGGGGAAATGGCCCTACGAAGTTGTAGGTACCCTTTCTTTTTACTGTTTCACCCTCCATGTCCAATCTTCAACAACCGACAACAAATCGAGCAGTCTACAAATGGGGCGAAACAACACGGTTCATTGTATCTATCGTTCGTCCATTCCTTCAGGACGTAACTCATTTCCGGAACATCATCTTTCTCTTTAAGAAAATGACTATAGTTGAATTTATTTTATTTATTTTTTTAAATGTTTTTAAGAGAAGATTAATTATTATTAAAAATAACTATGGTCTCAATAATTTATATTAAATTACATTATTTTTTATATTTATAGATTTTTTTACTTTATTTACTTTTTCTTACTACTGTAATTAGGAAGTATTGCGAATGAGACAAAGAAATATTTTTGAACTAGAATTTTTATCGAAATTACTTGTTTGGAGGACAAACTGTTTTTAACGAATTGTGTGTGTGTGTGTGTGGTGCGCATGCGTATGTGTATTTTGAACAAAATATCTCAAAATAAAAATTCAGCATCAAAAGTTTCTTGCTCAAATTTGATATTAACATATTTGAGATTAATATTTCGTTTACTTCATGATATTTTAAGTTTGTTTTTTGTGATTTTAAAAAAAAATTATTTTCTTTAACGTTCTTTTGCGGGATCAAGGGGGTTTCCATAGCTTTGTGTGGGGAGCCCCAGAGTGAATAGCACGCTTCACCTCCTACTCATCAATGACCGTCCGAGCGCAGCATTTAGTGTTACTTCTCGAGGTGGCCCCGTTTTAACTCGGCGGATATACAACTGGACGTCGATAAAAGTCCCCGGCGGTAAGGGTGTACCCGCAGGGGCAGCCTCAGAGACACACCCCCCTAAAACAGGGTGTTATGCATACCGTGCCCATGGAGGTTTGCAGCCAGGGGATAATACAGGCTGCATTATAACGGTGCCTTCCTAAACCGTGCCGCATCAGGGAGTAGTAATGAATGGCCTTGCTGTATCATGCGGGGCTTTGATGCAGTCGACCGATCAGAACCCTAGCTGCACGTGGGAAAAAACCATGAAGAATTACAAAGAAATTAAAAAAATACTAGGCGGGTAGCTACCGCCACATTACAACCTGCGGCCCAAGGCACTAAGGAGCATGCTCCCAGTAGAATGAGCACGCGGGCCATGCCTAGTACAAGCGGGACGAGCATTCCTCCAAGCTGAGCAGGCACAGGTAAGTAAGCGGGTGGATACCGCGAGCATTCCTCCAAGCTGAGCAGGCACAGGTAAGTAAGCGGGTGGATACCGCGATTGTACAAATGGAACCCCAGGTATCCAAGCTCCTGGTGGGGTTGAAGTAGACAACAGGTCCAGCACTAGCGGGGTGAGCTTTGCTCGCCAAACAGGAAGTGGTGGAGGAGCTCCCGCTCATCCTCCCGGTGTGGTAAGGAAGGAGGTGGCACCGGGTAGGAAAATGAGCGGGAGGAAGAGGACGTTACTGCCACCGCCCCCAGAGCAATCGGGGGCGATAGATAACCATCTGAGTAGAGGCCTCATCAGTGCAGGAGTTTGGTGAATCTCCGCGCGCTTGCCGGGTGCATGAGCCCCCAGGAAGCGAGAACGGAGGCCGAAAAACACAGGGCACAGCGGGTGGGCAGTAGCCTATCTCGGCGTGCTCATAGTAAGCGGGAGCAGTCCATAACACCTCCTGAAAGAAAGGATGTTAATAGAAGAAGGGTGGCACCTTCTGGTGCCGTGAATCCTGAGACCTCCTTGGTGGGGAACCCCAGCCTTTGCCTTCCTGGTGGGGCACAGTTAGGGATAGTTGGGATCATGCCTAGGGGCTTCCCGGACGTAGTACTCAATGCTGAGGAGCTATTAGCACTGGAAGATGCAATAGTAGAGGAGATAGCCCGTGGGTGGGAGCATAAGCTCCAATTCGAGGGCTACATTTTCGTCCGGGGATGCTGTAGTTGGACTGTTTTGTCCAGCACACAGCAGACTGGCTGCAAAGCAGGGTGCCGACCTAAGCACTTGGACGGAGTGGGGTTGATGGCGTGCTCGGGAGAAGGTATCCCCAAATGCGCACTGTCATACCTTCTTTCCAAAGAGTGCAGAGAAGGGCAACAGGAAGGTTTTAGCCTTAGTGGATGCCCAGAACGTGGGAATGAATATGTGGGCGTGGAAAATCCTCGTTTGTAAAGAAGAGAATGGAGGTCTCTTGGTGACTGCCGCGATCGACGATCAGTCGTTCGTGGCAGTCAAGAGGAGAGGAGGTTCCATCCGATTTCGGTTTGCGAAGCTCTCCGTTAGAGGCTGGAAGAAGCGGGAGGGCGAAGGGGATGCTAAGGAGCAACAAGCTCCTTTGACCTCCACTCCAGCGGAAGAGCTACCGAGGGAGAGTCTATACTCGGGACTTGAATATGACACTCAGTGACGAGAGATCCTGGGAAATATGGGAGCAATGGATCTCTCAGCTCTCCGGGCAAGTCTCTCTGTCGAAGAAGAGAAAAAGCTCCTGTTGGTGGAAGGATGCCCCCACCCTCTCATGAGTAAGCATCCCTTGGGACTGAGCACCGGGGTAGCCCAGGGAACTTGCACCATACAAAAGGGGCGTCGGCCTCCATTGCGAGGTTGTTCGCCAAAAAGCTACTTGGCCTGGTGCTGGTTCAGGAGCTGTGGAC